>JAVJAQ010000848.1:0-13217 GCA_032362365.1 Zygogramma bicolorata | reverse complement strand
TCTATATCTATAAACAAGTTACATTTAAAAAATGTAGCAACAACAAAACTCCTTAGGTAATATCACCAATACTATGTTCAGCAAGCTACTTCTGATATTTCAGGTTGCCTAAAAATCTATTTCGAAAAAACAGTTTTCGATTCCACCACTCTCTAACACCAATTCGCTTGTCCACTGTTGAGTCAGGATATACTTCGTCTCAATTGATTATTTTGTTTTACTTTCTTTATACCAACTTTTGATCAATTCTGATTGACATTCAGTATAATAATACTGTTTGTTGGATCTATAACGCTATTAATCGAATGAGGCTCTTGTTTTCTGAAAACAAAAGGAACTAGACTCGAATTCTCATCATCTTGATATTCAATATTCCATTGCGAACCGTATTAATTGCACAATAAGTTCGCTCCAGGGCTATGAAGGAATAAGTGAATAATGGACTACATTAATTTTAGTATTGGAGGAAATGTACTGCAAAATACATTATAAAGCCAATAATGGAATATGAGCCGGATGAAATTCCTGGATAATGGATGGCCTAGAATGGCCCCCTTGGATACGTCGGCTTAGTACTGAATCGAGTGAAATAATGGAAGAGATATGAAGGACAGGCTGGCTATAAAATGCTTTCGTATATCCTATGCCGTTCGTTTGGTATATTCTGGGATATAATATCTGCTTCGCCCTTTGATAAAAACGTTCCATGAAATTATTTGCCAAAAATCGATGGATGCTGTGAAATATTTGTCTCTTTTTTCTTTTGAATTTTAAAGGAAATATTTCACTGGTGATGATGACAGATTTCATCTCAAATTTGTATTTATTTTTCTACATAGTCAATTGAAATAGTCTGGACTTGATAATAATCATGATAGTTCAACCGATGAACTTTCGACTAAAACTGCCGAAGACATGGTTAGACGTAAGTTCAGGCCCACGTTTTGCATTTTCCTTCCTTTTTCGAAAAGTTAGGGTAACAGAATTTCATTGATTTTTTATTCATTAGTGTCTTAAGAAAAAAAATTTGTCGAATATAATTGTTCGTTCATATTTTGTAGTTATTGTTATTTCATAAGTTATTTTTTTTATTTATCAATATTCACTTATAAAATGCTTATCATGTAACAAGTGTATTCTAAATCATATTATCCCATTTTCTTCGCAAGATTTTCAGGACAACTTTCTGCTGATTCGTAAGGAAGAACATGTTCCACAGAATCTACATCAGAACCATTTCGTACGCTGCAATTGATCCTTCCAAGTGACGAAGGGTTTTGTGAAGGGTTCGATTCGGCTGTTGCTCTATGAAGTTCTTCCGCTGAAAGGGAACCAGAATCATGAGGACTTCAACTCATATTTGTGGGGCAAAAAAGACCTTTTTCCTTTGACAGCACTGAAAAAGAAGAAGGTGGATGATTTTCATTTCGTTGGATTCTCACCCTGTTCAATTGAGATCTATTGTTTTATATCATATAGTTATAAGTCTAATCCTGATATTGTAATTCGAAGTTTCTTATCTGGAATCATGCCGTAATTCTATTATTTTATTCGCGTTTTTATTTCAGTTCTCTGTGCTGAATTTCTCCACTGAATATATGGTTTCATCTACGTCCTGAGTACGTTTCTTTTTCAAAATGAGAGTGAATCAAGAATGTTTGTTCGGGAACTGGCATTATATGAATCATCAAGTTGGTAGCCCATGAATGAAGCTCAATATATGTGAAGAGATAGAAACAGATAGTTCTATCTCTCTGTGTTGGGGGTCTCTACACTTGCTCAAGAAAGCTTTAAGTACTATGAAACAAAAGGAAGTTATGATAGACTGAATCCAAAATACATTCAGAGCGTTCGAATATACACTTTTCGTTGAGATAATAAATTCTAGTCAATGGAGCATACAGCAAACAAAAACCGGTTATACGCCATATATTCGTTTACTCAAGAATCTGAACTCTCTTGAATGTTCGTCTTGATATAATCGGAGCCTGAACAGGTTATCGGTAGTGTAGAGGTTAGCACGTCCGCCTTTCATGCTGAAGACCGGGGCTCGATTCCCCGCCGGCCACAGTGCTGGAATTCACACGATAATAGATATGGCCTCGTTAATCCATTGCTAGCACAAGTTTGGACTTCTGAGGGTTGAGGTTCGTCAGCTAGTTAACTGAACGAACAATTTCAGAACAATTTTTACAAATTTTTGGTGTAAAAAAACAGTAAAAAACTTGGCGGATCGCAAATTGCATCTACATATTGAAGTATTGCCCGAGTTCGAATTATTTGTGATACGAGTAGAGTGCTCCGTTCTGGATTTCAGACATATTGATGTATCTTCTTTAGAGTGTATTCATTCTTACTCAATATTCAACCATAATTAAACTTCATATTACATAATCGATTTCATAATTTACAACATCTACGTAGGCCATTTCCATATGAAGTGCAAGGCCAACTGAAAATGTAATGAACGGAGTATGTGTATTAACAAGCGAAAATGAATACAGAATACAACATATTTTCAGATCGTTATGGATATCGAATGTAGAACCACTAATCTTATCAAGATGAGACGTATAACTGAAATCAGAAGAATTGTACAACATATTCGAATCTGCATATTCAGTGAAACAAATAATGTTTCCATCTGAACTAGCATAAATGAAATGATTCAAAACACAGAGCGTGATAGAAGCTGTTAATTATATTTCAGGTAGGGAAACATCATTTCACAGAAGAGCATAATGTCCCGGTATGAAAAGCGGAATATATGTATCGCATATAAATGAAAGGGTTATACCCAAAGCCAAGGACTGTTGAATAAAGGGGATTAAGCACATACTGCAACAAAATATTTTAATATGCAAAATGCATATTCTCATAAATCCTAATTACTGTGAACGTACAATACAGGCGAATGTAAACGAGGAGAGATTCAGTGCTGCCCTTTCAAAAACGGAGCTAATTTTGAGACCATTACATGGATTCAGTGTTGTAGATTCCGATTGGAGTGGCTATTCACAAGACGAGCAGACATTTATGATATTCGATGGCGTTTTGGCAATTTCCGTGATTAGTTTGGGATATCGTTGATATTTCATAATGAATCACCCTCCTAAATTGTTCTAAAATTGTTCGTTTCCGTTAACCAGCTGACGAACGTCAACCCTCTGAAGTCGAAACTTGTGCGAGCAATGGATCAACGAGGCCTTACCTTTTAACGTGCGATTACCTAGATACATCAAACATCTCAGTGGACTCATTGGTTTTCGGAGATATTTTAACTTATAATGGATGAAAAATGTCTTGGAATAATATGAAAAAGATGAATTCAGCGAGTTCCTAAAGAAGGGAGTAAAACTGTACATTATGAATACAGACCAAATGCATTGCTTCCTATTATTCTCAGAGTTATGAGAAAATCAATGAATATGAAGCTCGTCAAATATCTGGAGAAGAATAATATTATTTCATATTAAAAATTATATTTATTAATGATCGCCAAAACGGATTTTTCCATCAGAGATCAACCAGTGACTTTTTGGCGTACGTATCACATATTTGGCAGCATTTCATCAAAAAATTCGGAGATACATTAGCTCTTGCACTCGAAATTTCAAAAGAGTTTGATCGAGTTTGGCATCGAGGTCTCTTTCGTGAACAGCCGTTTACCCCCATAATGGTGCCCTTTGTTTAAGATTTTCTTGTCTTATACGTTCTGTATGTGGTCGTTAATGGAGTATCTTCTGATATTCTCCCAATAAATGCAGGTGTTCCACAAGGTTCAGGTGTAGCGCCCACTTTGTTTCTACTGGAGGAAACAGTTGTATCTCTCATAGTTAACAGGTTTGGAAATACTGTGTTGAATCCCAAAATCAAAGTTCATTCGGTGTGTAAGCTCACACTGTTAATTTTTCTATGTGCTTTCAGTTACAAATCACACACGTTATCACGAGAAGAGAACGATTTCATTCATATTATTCTGAATAACATCAAAAAAATATTCCGCAAACTGACAGGATGCAAAACGTCCTCTGGAATTCGCCTGACAACACTGTCGACAACCGCTTCCTTCGATTTGTAATACTGATCTTGACTTTACCTCCATCTCTCGCCGTGACAGTATTTTTAATCGAATAGGACTTCGAGAATGTTTCAACAGTCTCTAGATTCCTTTGGGATAACTCAGAAGGATATTCCGGCACCGATCCCAAGAAATTACCGGAATAAGGCATGTTGTGAAAAAGTATTTTTTCAACTCGCAACAATATACAGTGTGGTCCACTAAGTCTGCAACAAATGGGAAACTTTTTTATTATCGATTTCTCAGAAAATTTTATTCTTGACAAAAGTTGGTGCATGTTCCAAAACTATACCAAGTGTACCTGAAATGGCTTTATGACAATCACCATACAGGATAGGCCAAAAAATATAAATTTCGTTCAAGAGTAAAGTACCCTTATTTCAGAAAATATAGAAATATGTTGAGAAGAAAAGTTGCTTAGAATTAAAAGTTATGTTCAGATACGAAGTCATGGCCTGCTATTCGAATTTTTTTTTTCTTTTGGAAAATTTTGAATTACCCCCGTATGATACATATTTTTACTATTTTGATTCAATATGTATTTGAAGTAGCTACAATCAAATCGGTTTGGAGTATTTCTTATCAAATTAAAGTGAATTTGTATAATTTACATGGATTTGTATTTTTTTTAGGTGACCGTCAACTTTTTGTTTGTTGCAACGATATTTAACAGAACTCTAAAATAACACAAATACTTTTTTAACGAGGCAAATACTTCACTAACTACATAAAAATATTTGTATTATTTTAGAGTTCTGTTAAATATCGTTGCAACAAACAAGAAGTTGAGGGTCACCTAAAAAAATACAAATCCATGTAAATCATACAAATTTACTTTAATTTGATAAGAAATACTCCAAACCGATATGATTGTAGCTACTTCAAATACATATTGAATCAAACTAGTAAAAATATGTATCATACGGGGGTAATTCAAAATTTTCCAAAAGAAAAAAAAAAATCGAATAGCAGGCCATGACTTCGTATCTGAACATAACTTTTAATTCTAAGCAACTTTTCTTCTCAACATATTTCTATATTTTCTGAAATAAGGGTACTTTACTCTTGAACGAAATTTATATTTTTTGGCCTATCCTGTATGGTGAATGTCATAAAGCCATTTCAGGTACACTTGGTATAGTTTTGGAACATGCACCAACTTTTGTCAAGAATAAAATTTTCTGAGAAATCGATAATAAAAAAGTTTCCCATTTGTTGCAGACTTAGTGGACCACACTGTATAAACTTCACCTTACATAGTTCTAAAGTCGATTTTATTAATCTCCAGATCAAACTCGAAAACACGTGATAAGCGGCCAACCACAACAATCACAATTGGAAATGATGTTTACATTTTACTAAACGATTCAATTCTAATATTTCCGAGTATTTATATATATATATATATATATATATATATATATATATATATATATATATATTAGGAAAATTTCACTCAGATTATGGTATCCTCAGACTACACACCAATACTCGTGTAATCAGAATGTAAACAAAGTGAAAAAATATTTCAGCTCAATCAGAGAAAGAGTTTAACGAAAACATCCTTTCATTGATTGTTCATCGAAGAACGGCCAATAATAGAATTTCCTCCTGAAGAGTAGGAATTGTGTCCCACTCACGAAATCGGATGAAATAATGAAAGTAATACTAGTTCACTCCCGTACAACCTGCTATAAATTCCGGAAAGGTCCATATCCAATAACGCTGGCATAGATGTAGGTATTGAGAAAATAAAATGCGAAATTACAGGACTCTTGCAGCTGTTACCACACTAATATTGAAAATCGTACAAGAGTTGGGTCCTTGCGGATATACATTGGAAACTTCGTACGTGCTGGGATTTTTGTTGTCATTCAGGCTCATCTGTATTATCCATTTTTCTCTCGACGATTATATTATATATATATTTATGCGGAAAACGAATATTTGTATGAGCCTTTCCTGTATAACGCCAAATGAATCATTTGTCAAGATTCAGTGAAAGTAAGACAGGGCTTCAACTGATATGAGTCGTGAAAATCAAAAGGTTTCGGAAATATACTTAGTCATAATGATAAATATCTCAAATGTACGTGACAATGTTGAGCTCAATTTCTTCCTAGTTTAGTCTAATACCTACCGATTATCAGTGTGAACTAGTTTCTTCAACTAACTTGATTTTTGATAATATTATTTTATGTTATCAAAGAGAAAGCAATTTTTGTGATGAAGAATCATCAGCGAATTACGCATTTTATTCCCTGTTCACAGGTAGAAGATGCTAATCTTTGGGAAATTCAATAAAACCTGAGTGAAACCAGTTGAAACCATTAGCAGAGAAGTTATTCACTTCTATTGGCGGTAACATTGAAAGGAAAATATATCCATATCCATAACTCGATAGGATTGAGAGGTATAATGCCAGTTAAAAAAAATCATTTCGGTGTCCGAGAATAAAACAATATTAAACTACAGCAGCCAAAACTCTTTACATCTTCCGAATTGAACGTCATTAATCAACCAGTTATCACTTTCTGAAAGAGAATAATTGTTATTAAGATTGGAGAGAGAGAGAGCGAGAAAGAGAAGACAAATGGCGTCATAAAGAGAGCGAGACAGACAGAGTGGGAGAGCAGAAGGGGAAGTAAGAGAAAGAACGAGAGAGCAGAAGGGGGAGTAAGAGAAAGAGCGAAAAGCAGAAGAGAAAAAAGAAATCCTGGATATTTTCTTCATTTTTGTGTTACACATTATATTGAAAGAAATATATAAACTCTGCAACAAAGCAAGATCATTGAATTTTTCGGGCTACAGGTCAATGAACATCATTATGTGGAGTTGATATTGCACATGGGTCCTATATCCATCAAAATCACAGAATTTGAAACATATTCCTTTTAAAGTGGTTGAGAAGAGGAAAATCGAAAGTTCAAAGTAACAGGGACCTGAACTGAATAAAATTCATTTTCACTTCCATATTATGGAAATGACACTCTTCGGAACAAGAATAAAAATTGTCAACGGAGATATTGGGATTAATACACATATATATATATATATATATATATATATATATATATATATATATATATATATATATTCCATGTCATTCTTCATGCGATATATGCCCCGCTAGTCCTTCGAATTCATTAGATGTAACACCGAACGTGGTATCGCCTAGAGAGATCCACACTGCTAGGAAGCAATTAAAAAAGGGGAGCAGTATGGTCCCCGGCTTCCCGGTTGATTTTACCAAGAATTTCTATTAACGAATTCTGACGCTGAGGAATTTTCTCTGAAAGAAATGTTGAAAACGAGGGATCACGAACAAGCCAACAAACTTTTGAAAATTATTCTCAGTTCTTCTATAGTCATATTGCTTCTTTGAAAATATTGCAACATATTTTATTAGCACATTCGATGCAGGAGATAACCCTCAAAGCTTCACGGTTGCTTCGCAATATACTTTTTTGTGGTTCAGATATGGAAATGAATAATGTCATATAACAGGCATGAATATACAAATTTATAACCTACAAGCGTAGAACAGTGATCATATGGCCCACAACGTCACGAAGCTTCTCCAATAG
Source organism: Zygogramma bicolorata (assembly GCA_032362365.1). Classification (NCBI taxonomy): domain Eukaryota; kingdom Metazoa; phylum Arthropoda; class Insecta; order Coleoptera; family Chrysomelidae; genus Zygogramma; species Zygogramma bicolorata. The sequence goes on along the minus strand of JAVJAQ010000848.1, from coordinate 5,549 downwards.
TGAATGAACTATCATAAAAGACGCAATTGAATGAAAAACGCGAGCTGTCGCCTCACATATATTGAATCGATCCATTTAACTTTTTCGTCAACCCTCATTTCTCATCTTGATTTCGAAAAAAAATCCTCTTGGGTCCGGAGATTTGTACGATTCATTATGGTGAGTTATTGAAAATTACCCTAAAAGTTTACCGCAACCACCATATGACGGATATTTCGTGAGTATCAGTACCTGTTTCAAAAGTATTTTATTTCCGAAAGTTTGGAAAGATGAGAATGTTACTTTTGAACCAAGCAATGGCAGTCCCGTTGAGTTGTATCAATTCCGACCAAGCAATATTCTTTCAAACAGTTCCATATTGATTGAGATAAAAAAAACTACCCGTAATACAATCAAGAGAAGCCTTATTGCGACAATGACACTATTCGAGATAACAAATGATATTTGCATCTGCCATGATTGAAGTAACTAAACAGTTTATTGATTCCATGTAAAAAGGAAATAATACCCTTCAGGGTGTGGAACAAGTCAGTACAATGGCAAAAATTTATAGATAATCAATAGAAACGTGGAATAAAAAAAAACTAGACCTATAATATGAAATATGGAGTTGAATACATACATAATAAATATACGGTACATGAATTTGCATTTTGAATTTACATGAAAGAAAGTCACACATATATTGCAACTTACCTACATGTACACAACAATCATATATGAAAACAGATTCATTCCTACTTGAATAAGTGGAAACTTGTTAAAGGAAATCAATTCATCATCAGAATTTTGTTCACAAATTCATTCAATTCAAAGAACTGCTTTCCCAGAAAATAGGTTTTTAAAAATCTGATTTGGTATTAAGTGTGAAAAGTACTGGTTCAGTCTTCTATTGTCTATATTATCGACTTAATGGAAACCTGTTGCGAAAAACTAAAGGATGAAAATGCAAATCAAATAATGTAATCAAAGCCAAATAAAAGATTGAGAAGGATTTTCCAATCAAAAGTTAAATTAAAGGTTTGATTGATCAAAGAGAATAAGGTTGTGACAAAAAATTCAAATAAAGATATAAATGAAATAGTATGAATAAATTTTGAAACCAAGTATCAAGTTCAGTGTACTCACGTTTCGATTGCTGGTATCCGCAATCAATTGAAATGCATCGGTTTATTCTCCTTAAGGAACTATTGTCACAAAGACGCTCATAGTGTAGAATTTGGTTATGATTATTATTAGTTGAAAAGATTTCTAGAGGTGTTCCTCACGGAAGCGCGTTGAGACCAATCCTAATCTTAGCCGACTTCTCCACATCTGGAGAAATGTCGTTTCCATCGATATGCTGACGATACAGCTGATCTTATCATTTTCACAAGCAGGGAGCTTTCTTGCTGGTGTAAATTTCAATGAAGAACTTGAAATACCCGCTTCAGTTGCTTTCACACAGACTTGTCCTAAATGATTCAACAACACAAGTTATATTAATCGATGAAATAATGAAGAGCCTTGTAATCTTCTCTTAATATCAACTTTGTACGACTCAAATCGGATTATTGTACGTACTTGTGAAGTTTATTTGATAGAAATTGATCCCGTAACAACAAACTAATATCATTTGCAGTTTGGGCGCGTTTCTCTTACAACCTTCTACTAAACCTTCTTTATCTTGACAGACTTTCATTTTTTATTTCATTTCGACTGCGTTGCAGGCGAAAGATGAATAAGTAACTGAAAAACTCCAAAATGAATGTTTCAGATATCCTTGTCGGAAAAAGAAGTAACAGTCACATTTCCACTGTAAGTATCATAATTCAGCACAAAAATCACTTGCATGTCAATTCAATGAAAAATACTCATTGCTGAAGGACTTCGGTCGACTTCATTTGGTATTAGACATGAATGTTATTAGCTAACTGAAGTGCAAATATGAATTGTTATTCGCGAAGTCTTGTTTCGAAGGACACAAACTGAAATTAATCAATATATAATAGAAGGGGGATTGGCCCTCCCACTCGTTGAGATTGATGAAAAACATTCAGATTTGGTTTTTGAATCGAATTTAAATTCACACCATTGCCAAAAAGTCCAATGTATTGCGATTTGAACCTAATTGTCAAAAATTATCAAAATTCAATCATGAAATGTTCGCACAGGGTAAATTTTGATAGTTGGATTCAATACTTCAATTCGTTGGATTCAACTCATACGTCCACTCATTAACTGAATTGATGATATCCATCGATTCTCATTTGGTGCAACAATCTAGATTATGTTTATGTAGACACATGTCAAGCGATTTCCAACGGTGCGTACCAATATCTAATAAATACCCATTCCACAACTAAAGACATCTAGTTGGATTCAATACTTCAATTCGTTGGATTCAACACAGACGTCCACTCATGAACTGAATTGATGATATCTATCGATTCTCATTTGGTGCAACAATCTAGATTATGTTTATGTAGACACATGTCAAGCGATTTTCAACGGTGCGTACCAATATCTAAGAAATACCCATTCCACAACTATAGACATCTCCATCTCTCACCACAATAAATTGATATGGAACTCATAAGTTCTAACGATCACAATGCCTACGGTTGAAGAGTGGACAGATATAGATACTCAAGATAGAACATTTCGTAACAAGAATTTGTGACAATTTCATTCTCTTATGTACTATAACGTGAATTCCACCGAATTTCACTTAATCTGGTTAAATTGTCATATAGAGCCCTTGGAATTCTAGATTTCTCCATGAGATACTCATTGAGTAATCAGTTTTGATAAAACTGATTGAATTTTCCAACACCAACATACGTTTGTCGAATAATCGATGTTGAATTAATATTTCAATCAGCAGGAGAAATTTTGTTGAAGTGGATACTGTCAGCAGTTGAAAAACATCAGAAATTTCTTTTTCGTGCCATTCACTAACATATAACAGATCAGGATTAATTTTTTCATAGTCTTCAACAATGAATATTTCAACTGAACTGAATACAAAGTACTCATAATTTCTATTCATCAATCATTTGGTTTTATATCATATAACAAGAAAAGCTTTTGATTCCGTCGTTTGTAGTCTACGGCCTTTGAATTAAAAAACACCCATAGAAAATAATTCAATTTAAGAATTTTCTGCTTTTAAACCCATTGGTTGAATGTGGATGCCCAGAATCCATAACATGTTAGTCTTGATAAAATATCTTTGACTCCATAGTCAGCTTTCTCACATTTCATAAACGCTACAATCTTTTTCAACAGAAGATTTCCAGCACAGTGACAACTTTATGAATCGCTTGCCTGTTGCAAAAAGCAACATTGAGTATAAATTACCTTTCAATATTAGATAAAGCTGAACATCTTAGTCGACAAAGTTTTCAATCACTAACGATTCATAAAGTAACTATAGACGTAAACACGACAGAAGGCGGTTCCGAAAACCAGAGTAGAGTCTACAGGAAAACCCGAACCGTTTGCAGGAAAAGCCGAAGCGAATCACTGCCTTGTGCGGCACGGAGTTGCTCTATATATGTTATGCAGTTATTCGGGCGAGGAGTTCGGGAGTTGTCGGGAGTTTGCGTAGGGAGAGATGTTGCATGGAAGTTGTCCGTTAACCCTCCATGCGTCTGTGGAAATCGCTGACGAAACTATAGCGCGTTCAAATTAGGAAGAGATTGGTCATTTCTCCAGAAGCTGGTGGAGAGTTGAATTATTGTGGAAGTGGTTCAGTTTGGTCGACAGAATCTTTTAGATAATGTTGGTGTATTCAAACAATGAAAATGCTAACAGATGATGATTGATGACTCTCGTCTTCCTAGGAACAGGCGCTAATGGAACTTTCGTGTTTCGGATTACGTTATTATATCATTTAGAGGTATTACTGAAAATATCTCCATTAGCAGTCCAAACGATTCTGAGATCATATCATATAACAATGCAATCGATTATATCCTTGGTTATAATATATCCATTTCATTTAGATCTAGCCCATAATATGAAAAATAGAGTACACTTATCATCCAAGGTCCATTTTTGTTAATTAATTAATTTCCAACCTCCTCTCTAGAGTCCGCTTCATGCTAAATTATTTCAGAGCTCTTTTTTCTCTTCCCTTACTTCCTTATTGGCTGCATAACTTGCTGTCCATAAGCTTGGTGTATCTGCTAGCCAGTTACGGCATTCCTAACATTTCGGTTGCTGCACATTGACACAAACCAGATTCAGAAGGTACTGATACAACGTTGACTAGCCTGTTCTGCTACATTTTGGATCTGTTTGAAATCAGAACTCCAACAAGTGAGATCATTCCTTTCGCATGCCTTTTTGATTCTGGAAGCTGTTATTGACCTCAACTAATTGCGTCCCACTGAAAGGAACAGATCAACTACAGATCATTCATACCTTAGCAATAATTTCAAACTTACTTTAAGTCTTGAGTATACTTTGGGTGACCAACATTGTGTATCTTTGAATACTGCACAACTGTAGATGCTATCATATTGAATAATTATTGCTTTCCACAGCATAATTTTTACCCAGCATTTCTCCGGCTACAGTTATCCGGGGGCGATTGAAATAATATAGCCCAGCTGAATATCTGACATCTCTCTCGAACTTTACGATGCTTCACATACGAATGGAACAAGTTCTGTATTTTCGTGGAGTTCATAAATTGCCTCACAAACTTGTTTATACGGAATTTGATAAACCAATATAGGCGTCGGTGGAAAGTGTTAAAAATATACCGAATAGCTTTTTTGAGTATGAATTGAGGAAATGTGAAAAAAGCGATTATTAAATTTTATTTTGTAGGGGTAGGTATCTTTTTCCATCATAATATCACAGTTCCATATTAATATCCTCATAAATTGAAGCTCAATTTCATTTATTACCTGAACATGTCATTGGTGATTTCCATCACTCTGAACCAAATTAATAATTCCTACCTATGTGTGAAACACATTCAAAATCAGTACCCATTATGATCTCTAATGAGAGCCTGAAATGAGCATTCATGAAAAATTGATTAAAATTCCTGTTAATATAATGGCTGTGCCACTTGAGAGAAAGTGTCACTCAGATCACAACTCTCATATGTATCACCCTGCATATTGTTAGTATTTCTGTTATTAGCACAAATTAAATTCAACAATCGATTTCGAGGTTTTTCCTCTCAAATATTTCTTTTCCTAATTATAAGTTTAATGCTTAACTTCGTCGAACTTTGTTTTCAATTATTGAACTCTTGATCATCTCAGCCCGATTAGTAGATTTCTATTACGTGATTCCAATAATAGAATAGAATAGAATAGAATTGAGGATTAAACGACTTAACTGAAGGAAGTTCAATCCAAATTATACGAGGTTGGTCACATCCGAATAGATCACCTTGTAGTAGTACCTCTATGACTGAAATGCGCAAGTTGAAAGAAAGAATGATTCACGATGCCCCTATCTCACGAGTCCTCATCCGAATATCCGTCAATATACCTTGCGATGATATCGCCTTTTTGGGTCGGGATGACAGAAAAAATAATATA
>JAVJAQ010000847.1:15217-278875 GCA_032362365.1 Zygogramma bicolorata | reverse complement strand
TGAAACTTCTTTCTTATCAATTATGAACCTCATAAAGCTCACGTAACTTCATTTGATATCATTTGATACTTGGAAAGATGAATCCACTAACTCATTTCAAGCACATACGATTAATCTCAGCAAATTCCTTGTTCTTTGTTCAGAATAGGAAACAAGTATAGAGTTGCGATTATATTGTCCATATGTAATGCATTTTATCGTTCTATTCTCATGTTAGTTTTATACCAAACCTTATTTCCATAATTTGTGCCATTTCGGCAAAAACACACTTTAGTTAGTTAGTAAGAAACCTCTGTAATGTAACAACGTATATTTTTGTGTAACAACCTGTCTGAAAACTTTGAAGAAGTGAATAAACGCCTACGGGGAAAATCATCTTCATCTATTATTTTTGGTAACTCACTATAAATATCGAACATTCTGAGTAACATTCTGTGACCCCTCACAGATCTCCCCATTCTCACAAATAAGGGAGAAGGTTACAACACTAGGTATACTGTTTCTCTCTTGAGAAATGATTAGTTTTCAAGACTTCATCAGCTTAGTTTGTTTATTCATGGGTGGAGTAGCGAGTAGATACTAAGCAGAGATCAGCTGATTACTGAGCGCATGGAGCTCAAGATGTGAAAACGAACGGGTTGTGGGCATTTGGAGCGTGTAACATAACCTAATATTATCGTATTCATTTTATTTTTTCGAGCAATATTAGGAATTTGAGCTCAAATGTTTAGGAATTTTCCTTTGATTATCCACATTTGCCATGCAGATTGTTTTTTGAAGCTCTTGTTGCACAAGAATATAGGTAGGTACGTTGAATTTTCATGTTTTATTTTATTATTGTATCAATTACTCCAGTCTATGACGGTGAAAAAAGTGTGAACTGTGTATTTATCCCATACAGCACCGATTCGTATGAAAATTTAGATATAGGTTCTACTCACCCTCTATTTCAAAATCTACCCTGTGCCAAGGGTTGCTTTTTGGGGGGGAACACCCCTATTCGAAAGGAATTATAAAAATTTCAGATTGGAGCATGTAATAAACTGAAATTATATTTATGTCAGTGAAATCAATCAATTGATGATCTTTAATATAATTTTTGGTTCAGTAATCAGTGTCAGCACTTAACACCCCCCCCCCTTACGACAGAATATCATCAGAAAATAATAATTAACATGTTATTTGGGAGTCATTCAACTTATTCATAATCTATTTGCATTTAATTTGAGGTTAAGCTTCTATCTAGCATCTACTTCGAAGTTGAGGTTGTGTCTGGGGTTGATTTTTATGCATCAGGGGTGAAAACTATCCCTATTCAACAAAAATCACACAATACTAGTTTTTACCATGCAGTCATCTGTAAATACGTTGAATTAACCTTGATAGACAATTTCTGATCTATTGAACAGTTTTGACCACTGAAAATCATCCTTATGATAGTTTCCATTGAAAAATTACATCGAAATTGTTATTGAGTAACCGGGAAAATTCAGATTGAGACTCTACTTCGAAGATACCTCTGTACTCGGGGTTGCTTTTGATTTTTTGATGGGGAAAACTACCCCATTTAAAAAAAGGTTAGGTCTTAGGACTTCACCTGTTACTACTACTTGGAGCGGGTACTTTACGACCTGATTTACAGTCCGGCGCTTAGGCTGTGCTTTCGCTCTAGCAAATAACAGGATGTGTTGTCAATTCTCAGCACTGATTATTTTAACGGACTGTTAATCAGGTCGTAAAGTACCCACCCTTATGCTTCTCAGAAAACGGCTCAGGCAAAGCTCTCTGGCTTACAGAGACAGGCCGTCAGCGGCCATGGAGATCCTCCTCTCCACATTTTTCTGGAAAGAGAGGCTAGATGGACTGCATATAGACTTGTGCACATCGCTGATTGCACGAAACAATCTAAAGCAGAGTATACTAGACTGCTGGCTGACACTAGAAGTCACAGCATTCTGGGAATGACCCCTGACATTATGACTCCAACTGTAAACTATGAACTGCCTTATACAGTACTTTTCCCGGGTAGAGAGGACTGGATCCTCCGGAAGAAGGAAATACTGAGAGCAGATAGTTGTTGGTTCAAAGATGGATCAAAAACACCTTCTGGTTCTGGTGTTTTCAGTCGCAAACCCATGACAGATATATCAACCTGCTTAGGGACCTATGCAACCGTATTTCAAGCGGAAATGTATGCTATTGAACTGTGTGCTGAGAGATTGGCAGAATCCAACCTCACACACAAGTCAATAAAAATATTCTCGGACAGTCAAGCGGCGCTGAAAGCTATTGGCTCTTACCGATTAACGTCTAAACTGGTAACAAATTGCCAAAACCGACTCTCCTCAATAGGAAGATTTAACAAATTGTCCCTGGTCTGGATTCCGGGCCATACTGGCCTGGAAGGTAATGAGGCTGCTGACTCCCTTGCAAAAAAGGGTGCTGCAAGCAGCTTCATCGGACCAGAACCTGTCATTGGCATCGCTTCAGGATTTGCCAAACAAACACTGAATACCTGGATGGCAAGAAGATTTATGGACTTCTGGCAAAATTTTCCAGGATTGGCTCATTCCAAGGCGTTTATTCAGCCTTCGAAGTCGGAAACCAAACAGTTGTTGGACTACAGTAGGGACGATGCCTAACTGGCCTTCTCACAGATCACTGTCATTTGAATCATCATATGCAGAGAATCGGACTGTCAGAAGACAGCTTGTTTCGTCTCTGCCTGGAAAATGATGAAACAGCAGAGCACATAATTTGTGCTGCGGACCGAATCAGGTTTTCAGAGTTTGGCAAGGTTTCACTCTTACCATCTGACCTAAAAGATCACTCACCATACAAACTAATCGGCTTCGTTAAGGAGCTGAGTTTATTTGGTCGAGTTTGAATAGGTGTGAACCACAATAAACCCTTGTGGGTTGCAGCTTGCCAATCATCAACAAACCGAATTTTTCTGTTGTCTTCATTGATCGCCTTAGAAGGACTTTTTTTTGACAGACTATTCCAATTTCTAACGAAAAAGATCGACTTCATTTTGGGTGATTGTAATGTACATAATTCGACACGGCTCAAATTCTCGACTAAAACAGATGAAAGAGGACGACAGGCAGAGGCATATGCTATTACTAATGATCACTCGTATTCCTGATACGAATATCCAAGTTGCCAATACTCTTTTCTTATTCCCGTCTTGATATTTATCAGATCAAAACCCCCCCTCCCCCGCTTGGGTGATTCTGATCACACTTTGATTTCAACAACTTGTTAGTATTTGGCTACAATAAATACCTACCTACACGTCGTGTCTGGCATTACAAATTAGCAAACTGGGACGGTCTTCGAATGTTTTTCTCTGACTTTCCTTGTCGAAGGTTCTTTTTTCCATCTGGTGATCCCACCTTATGTGCTCAAGAAATCTTTGATACCATCATTCTGGGAATGGAAACATTTATTCCAAGTAGTATAGAGACACCACAGTCGTGAAAAAAATCTGGTTCAATAAAAGCTGCTCTAAGGCCGTCACATCCAAACAAGCAGCATGCAATCGCTGGCGCCAATACTCCAGCTTAGAGACGAGATCTGAGTATGTTAACGCAAGAAATAGGTGTAGTGCAAAAATTGAAGCTGCTAAAGAAGCACATAATCATAGGGTTCGTTCAAATCTTGTTGAATGTCCAAACGTTTCTCGTTCGTTTTGGTCATTTGCTAAAGCTGTCGCCAAAAATTTCACTTTTAGTTTATTTTCCCCTTCAATCAAAGAAGATGCATCACAAACCACCACTGCCCAACAAAAAGCAACTAGGTATATTTGCAAATATGTTTGCTGGAAATTCTACTCTGACTGATCGAGCTCATCGAATATCTAGAGAAACCAGGAATAATTCGGAGAAACGTTAGCTGTTGCACTCGACATTTCAAAATTGTTTGATCAAGTTTGGCATCGGGGTCTCATTTCTAAATTGCCATCTTATGGTTTGCCTCCTCAGTTGTATGATTTGTTGGAGAGTTTCTTGTATGATGGGTCTCTGGATGAGGTTCCTGATGGAGTATCGTCTCATAATCTCCCAATAAATGCAGCTGTTCCAAAGGGTTCAGTTATGGCGGCCACTTTGTTTCTGCTTTATATCAATGATTTGCTGGAGAAAACTGCTTGTTCAGTGCATAGTTTTGTAGGCGACAGAACTGTTCATACTACTTAGTTTTTTTTCCCGAGTCCCCATACCAGCACGAGAAACAAAAATTCATAGAAACATTCACATCAATAGAATTAACGATGACTTAGCAAATATAATATAATGGGTTAGTATGAACTTCGTGGAATTTAATGGTGGGAAAACCCAGGCATGTCTCTTCTCAAAGAAAGCCGATCCTTCATATATTAAGTAGTATTCAGATGTCAGGAGTAACTATTTCTACAAAGTCAAGTATCTCGGTGCTAGTAATTACGATCAGTAATAATTTCTCATGAACACCATGTGAGATCGGTCACTAAAGGTGCTATACTATACTATACTATCATCACTCTCCAGTGATATATATATATATATATATATATATATATATATATATATATATATATATATATATATATATATATATATATATATATACATATATATATATATATATATATATATATACATATATATATATACATATATATATATATATATATATATATATATATATATATATATATATATATATATACATATATATATATATACATATATATATATATATATATACATATATATATATACATATATATATATATATATATATATAAGGTAGCTTCCCTTGAGAATCTATATATATATATATATATATATATATATATATATAGATTCTCAAGGGAAGCCCTGTGATGTTCAAAGAACACCGCATGAATCAAGGGACAGGAGATACGAATCAACATTTACTTTGAATTTCTGAAGTTTCTAAGCCTCAGGATCCAATGGGGGCGGGCATTCAGACAAGTTTTCAGCTTAACCTGGAAAGTTCCCATCTTTTATTGTTCGCTTGAGAAGGGTTAAGTTACTTATGAGTCAAGTTGGCTTGCTTGAATCCGCCTCAACTCTTCTCAAGCCAACGATGGAAACTTTCCAAGTTAAGTTGAGAACTGGTCTCAATGCCCTTGTTGAATCCTGGTGATTGATTTTCATAAGTTGATAAGTTAAGTTATCCATAAGTAAGGTTGGCTTGCTTGAATATTTTGGGTCTACACACAAAATTGAATTCTTCTTGAATTCGTTCTATTTGGTTGGTAGTTAGTGTGACATATAAAATCATAATTTGACAAACAAACTATTTTATTCAAAATGATTTAAAGATAACAATGCGAATTCAGTTGAATAGGTATCTTATCAAATGTGCCACATCGGCCTTTATATCTCTGCGAAAATTCAAATCCTCACGCTTTCAATTAGTGGAAATATATCTGTATGTGATTTGTATAACGTAGGAAATGTTACAAACTGAATTGAAAGCTGATCATGATTAGCTTGTGAAAATATCTCCACCACCGTGCCAAAAAGAATCGCACAAATTAGAGAGTGGAAAAATAAAAATTTAAAATGAGCTGTCATAATCGATTAGAACTACAAAAATATTTTGCATATTATTATATTGAAATAACGGAGTGTATTATTTGTTGAACCCAGCTGATATTTGCAGAGTTATGTTATTTTATGTTAATTTTTGTCTGAATCGATGTAAGTAAACATTACACTCTCTTATTATGCCCCGAGGACATAATCGTCATCATAAAGAATATTGTTTAATGGATACAAGAAGTGAACAATCACAAGTTCTTATCAGTATGACCACAATTTTTTAATACATATTGGAAAAAATCGAAAGAATTTCTGCTGCTTCACAAAGATTTGAAAGGTGTCCCAACACAAATCACTTATATCAGATAGACCCTGGAGTTCGTTCAAAATATCGTTTAGAATATTTTGGATATTGAAAGGTATTTTCAATTTTTATGTTATCGATAGTGAGCAAGAATGCCTCTTGACTCCTAATAGTTATAACATTCAACATTCCTCACTGTATGATTGAAATATTTCTATTTCTTTTGATAATGTAGACATTCGAAACTCACTTCGGCTCCTGCAGATAAGATAATATGGAAACTTGTCTTCGTGAGCTGTGGAGCGCGTTATCAGTTTTCACGGTTGTCAAACAGGTAGTCAGAGCCGTATTGGCCCGTCATCACCCAATACTTGCCAGAGTCACTTTCGATTAGGATTGATATTTTGTGCTTTCGAAAACAACAAAAGGACGGTAGAGAATTTGGTCTTTCCATTATTTTGTCGAGGAAAATATTTTGAACCAAAGAAAACTATCCCATTTGAGTCATTTTCAGTCATTCGAAACTATGCTATCTTTATCCTTACTTCAGCTGGGAAGGTGAGCAACTGTTCATTCAGAGGAGCTCAGAAAAAGTCATTTTGGATATCATTTTCGATATTTCATTCACCTTCACTTTATCCAAGTTGATGAAAATAATTTCTTACTAATGTCTATTGCTTGGCTACTTAAAGTGCCCTATGCATACAAAAACTCCATTGCAAATAAATGTTGCAATATTCACTTATTGGTATCGATATTTGATACTCATATGTAAAAATCGAATATCGGTTCATAGAACTTCCAATCAAAGTTTAGCCAGCCAGCAATCACATTCGACCAGCTCAAAATGAATGAAAACCCTGATATGCTTTTGTTTAATCAATTTCTCTCATTGGTTAATACTCCAGTCATTACGTCAGAAAAATCGGGTTAGAAATGCAAATGAACCGATAAAGCCAAATTGTAGATATTATGTTGGGGGGGGGGGGGGCTAGAAAAGCTTAAGTTCAAATTGTCGACCAAAATAACCTTGTGGGTTTTCCGCCATCTTGAAAAAGGGTTGAATTCAGATTTTTCATCATTACTCGGTTCCCCGTTGAGATACAAAAATTTTATTGAATACTTTTTTGTTGCTTTTTGCACGATCTACAATCAAGGTTTCATACGTTTTTCACGTATCGATCATCGTTATCGAGATATCGATGAAAAAACCATAAATTTGGGGAGAAAAAAATATTTTTCGCTATTTTTTTTCTCGTGAAAGATAATTGTTATGCAGCACACGTTTTTCGGCGTTTTGATGGTCCTGGCTGTTCATACTTCTCGACTCTGGCGACATTGTCGCACGTCTGCCCACTACAGTGCAAGCAAATAACTGAGCAACTAATTCCTGCTTTCCTGCACCCACAAGCAGCTCCACATTTTCCTTTACATTTGCACGAAATGAGTTTTAAAAGTTCGGGTGGAGCGGGTGCGGCTGTGGAGCAAATTGGTTCAAGCTCGTAATTACTCTGTCGCCAACCCCATTCCTGAGGATCCGAGCCACGTTTGTACTTGAAGATATGTCCGGAAAACGTGTGGGCGGACTGCGCTTTCCGTTGGTGGGAGTCGTCATCGATTTTGCAAAACGGTGTAATCGCAAAATATCCATCGTCGTGTCCTCTTTACGAACGACCACCATATAGAGCGATAAGGAATAACTGTCCCGCACAAGCTAGCATCTCCGGATCGACCTTCTCTTGGTTGAATAGTTCTACCGATGACCGGAGGTTCGGGTTCTTCTCGAGGGTGCTGATGAACTTCGACTTCTCAATATTACAAAAAGACGACGTGGTGTCACAGCCGCTGAAAGCATGAATGAACAGAATGTTCTCAAGAACAGACTTATCATGCTTGAAATAATTCGGAGAGTACAGCTTTGCCGGTGTTTTGCCTTTAGCTGGTTTGCGAAAAAATATTTTTTTGTCCTGTGCAAGTCCGCAAATCAGAACCGAAAGATCGATATCTTCGCCAACGATTTCCACAGTCATGAAACGATGCTTCGTTAATTGCTGTGGTTACAATGAGGGTATCAGCATCCTCCAAAGCCTGCTCTACTTTTATTCCGGTATTTGTAAAATAACGGCGAAGCATTCGGATCAAGTTGTTTTTATTTTGGTCCCTTGCAAGAAACTTCTCCTGGCTAACTTTCGGAGTAGTAGTTTCATCAAACGTGAACTCTGGCGATTGGTTCTTCCTTGAACGTCGTGCCCTTTCCGAAGTTTTGGTTCCTGCGAGTCTCATGTCAGTTGGATTACCCTCGAATACAATTGTCACACTTTCTCCAAAGTGTCGCGCTCTATGGCGAGACGCACATTGCAGCGTCGGGCGCGCTGAGGCCGAATTTGTGACGCGCTAGAGGTCGTAACATTTGTCAGGAATAAAAAATAAAGAAACGAATTTGTAGGTCTGGACACGCTCTACAAGTTTCATTTCGACCATTTCTCGATATTTTTCACGAAAAAAAAAGAAAATAGCGAAAAACAATTTTTTCTCACCAATTATGGTTTTTTCATCGATATCTCGATAATGATGATCGATACGTGAAAAATGTATGGAACCTCAAGTGTAGATCGTGCAAAAAGCAACAAAACAGTATTCGATAAAAATGTTCGTATCTCAACGGAAAACCGAGTAATGATGGAAAACCATAAATTTAACCCTTTTTCAAGATGGCGGAAAACCCACAAGGTTATTTTGGTCGACAATTTGAACTTAAGCTTTTCGCCCCCCCCCCCCCCCCCTCCAACATAATATCTAAAATTTGGCTTTCTCGGTTCATTTGCATTTCCAAATGTACATAATCAATGGCCTATAAATTCTATCGGGATCTTTCGTTCACCAAAGAAATAATTAGTACACAAAATTTGTGTAGACAACGCCAACTTATAGAAAGCTAACAATCCCCTACAGATAAATTTGACAGATTCATACTTCGATTTTAATTATTTGAAATTTGAGTGCGTTTGGAAGTTACAATAAACTCGACATATATTGTATTCCATTTACTTACTAGTTCCATTTCACGTTGAAATTTACACGTTTTTATTGTTACTGTTGCTTTTGTTGAGTAATTTTTTTCAGTTACTTTCATGAGGAAGCATTTTATCATTTGAAAATAGAACGTGAGATTATTCTGACGACAATGAAAACAAACTTCACCTTGAATGACCTTTCTCAACTCACTTGGATAGAAGTTATCATAGGCGCCGGAACTTCATAATTACTATGGGGGCTCGATCTATATATATATATATATATATATATATATATATATATATATATATATTCAGGTGATGTTCACATACATGCAAAAAAGACAAAGTGAATTCTAATCCAAAACGACTCAAGTACATTTTCAAAATATTAAAAATAATTTCCAAACTCTTCGGTGAAGTATAGAAAAAACAAAAGAACTGATAATCACAGTCAGTTTCAAACCTAAAATGCCAAATGGCGAGTCTGAGTACTACAAAATTGTTAAAGAAACAAATATCCAATTTCTGCATGAACTATTTAATATATATGTAACAAATAGGATTAAAATCATAATTTTACCCATGTTACAAGGCCTGCCGTCTTTGTTTATTTTTTAAAATGAAAATATTTGCTATCTCGTGATTACTGACTTCTTTAAACGGGAGCTCTGTAGAAGTTCAAAATAGCACAATTGTTTAGTCTTTGTTGTGTCATCGTGGACCGTGAGTAAGTTTTTGATTTGATATATCAGATATCACATCTTTTTATTTTTTATTACAATATATACCGTATACGTACGCACCTTTGTTAATAGTGACTACGGATTTGAGTCTTTGAGTAACTGCGGCGGTTTTGTTGCCAGCGTGATAATACAAATTTTTATAACCCGCCATCAATGAGACCGATACATAATTTGTTCTAAACGAAAAATTTTTTTTATGAGAGCATGGTAACAGTTTCGCATACCAGAATTTCACTATGGGGGCTCAGCCCCCATAACCAATTCTCTATGGGGGCTCGAGCCCCCATTGCCCCCATGGTTCCGGCGCCCCTGGAAGTTATGTTTGTGTGATTTACTGATTGTTTTCCAGAATTTCCCAATTTAATATAATTTTTCAGCGTTAGTGACAATGGTTGTTTCGTGCCCAGTAAAAAAAGGTTCGAAATCAATAAGTTTATATCATGGAATGTTAGATCTTTCAGGCGAGTGTTTTCAAATCCTATAACCTACAAAACTGCCGTAGGACGTGCAGAAAATGTGACGTTACCAGATTCATTCTTCAGTTGAAATCGTTCAAATTGAAGAATACGAGATATCGAGAATTTGGAATCAAGACAAATGACTGAATGAAATGGTATACTACTTCGTGAACAATATTTATCACTCGACAAATGTGAAGCGAAATAGAAAAAAATAAAATTCTGTCCGTACTTCCGTCGTAAATCCAAGCTCAGAACTTAACAAAAAAACTGAGTGGATATAATCCTCAATCATTCTCGTAACAATACGAACTCCAACTATCTAGTCGTAGGAGGAGAGAAAATGAAAGGCATATGAATACAAATATTAAATACAGTGTGTTCAATTGGAATCCCTTACCTCCATAATTGCCTTGCTTTTGTTAGTAACCAGTCCCTATCGCCACGTCTCCAATTGTCCCCCTTGTCAATTATTTACTCGTAGACATAAGTAATCACTTCAGCATAGAATGTTCGATGTAGCTTCTTGTCGTGATAAGATTCAAAACGAATTATAGTTCAGGGTGGTATTGGCCTATAGAGTGAAGTCGATAAATATTTGGAATCGGTTCTCATTCTAATTGTACGTTTTCCAACCAATCAGGAGATAGTATGGGCCATTCATTTCAAACAACTCTGGATCCACTCTGCTTAAGAGTTTTTTATAGTAACTGATGCTTGGAATGTGCCATCATTTCTACAACGGAATGAAATACTTGTCTACTACTACAACTAAGCACCAGTAAAGCAACAAGGTTTTAGTGAGGTTGGTGAATACCGGTTTTAATATTATAATTCCTCACCCGACGATCTTCAAGGCTATCATAAGACCACTGGTGACTTACGGACATGTCTTCTGGGTCTTTAAAACTATCAAGTGACCTTACATATAAAACATTCACACCATATACGACATAAAGATGATCTAAAAATATAGTACCAGAGGTTGAAAAGAAATTACGAGAATTACTTAGGTCCAGTTCTGTTCAACAAAATTCCAATATCTTTGAGAGTTAGTTCCACAACGAAGTCTTTAAGAATAATTAAACCAGTACCAATTCTCAGAGCTTACTACAGTTTTGATGAATTCATGTCTGATAACCTATATTGCTTATCACTCGGCTTATCAGTAGTGCAGTGACAATAATTTATATTTTCAAGACTAGTGTTGAAAAAATATGTTTCATTTTTATGTGACTTGGTTTTGAATATATACATTTTATCGGTATCGGTAATCTTCTCCGTCAAATCCGGAAAACTTACCATCTATCAACACCGGCCGTGTGAGATTCGACAGGTCTCCAAGTTCACAACGAAGAGGTGGAAATTCTTTACTCGTCGAGTCATCCGTGTAGACATTGCCAAGGGTGGACCGATTGATAACAACTCAGAAGAGCACCGAACATGGAAATATCTATAGAAGAGAGACAAATCTCCGACCCTTCTACGATGCTCCAATGAAGTGAGCGAGTCTGTGAGCGAAGAATCACCAACAAGACTGATTGCCTTCCTCTGATCAGAATAGAGAAGCTTCAATGAATGAATACTAGATGATGATGATGGCTTTCCTTGAGAAGAGACATGCCTGGGTTTTCCTAGCATTAAAATCCTCCAAGTTCATGTTATCCCATACTGAAGAGAGGAGGAATTCAAGGATATTTCGATCTGTTTTTATTTCGCTTGGCACTTTGCAGTCATGAGATGATGAAACCGGATTAAACTGGCAATTCTGAAGTTTGACGAACTATTTATTGGCTTTTTTCTTCTGCGAATCAAAAAATAGAAATTCTATGGAAAAATGCAAACACTCTGTTGATAGGTACGTGTATTTCATTCAAAGACGTTTGATTTATTCAGTAAAATAAGGAAGAGAGAGCATCTGAAACAGTTACTTCCGTGTCTATATGGTACGACGCAGCGTTGCCATCCCTACGTCTTTTTACGTAGATCTACGTACTTTGAGCCTTTTTTGAAAACCTACGAACTTCAGTCCCAGAATCTACGTACTTTTCACAAAATTGTACAAATTTGTAACATCTCATTCATTGGGCTGAATCATTTCTCGATTCCCGCCACATTCGCCAAAAAAACTCAATGAATTTCCCGTTTTATACTGACACTGACGCACACAGCGCATACTCGCCCTTCCACGCTTCCACTCAACTCAACACATAACTTCTTCCATTTTAAAAGAGGTTCTGGCGTCACATTGCAAAAATCAGAAAGGGGGATTCATCCCAGATGTTTCCTCTATTGACACAACTCTCCTAAAATTTATTAACATTGCCACATAGCAGTGCAAATGTTGAGCGTTCTTTTTCTGCAATAAATTTAATGAAAACAAAAATTAGGAACAGACTCTCTACATACACTCAAACAGGGTTACTTTTCACAAAAAGTGGCTTACAAAAGAGCCGCGAGCCATCACAGGAACATCTAAAAAAATATAGGTAGAAATTCAATTTGCCTGATAACGAATAAAATTAAAAAGGTTCAAACTAAAGAACTCTGTTTTTCAATTCGAATTTCCCTTTGCTGAATATTCTTACGAGTGCGCCTAGAAGGTAGAGCTGGAAAGAGTCTGCTAATTATCTTGGGTGCCGAAACTTAAATAATATATAATGTTCTTCACAAAGAAAAATAAGGTAAAAAATCAAGGAAACGTCGAGTTTCAATAATTGAAATTGTGATCACGAACACCAAGCATGGCTAAAAATCACTTTTTTTTTCATATTTTTGTAATTTTTTTTAGAGTCCTATCATGTACACTTGACGAGATTTTTTACAGAGAAACTGATCTTGTAGGGATTCAATTTTACCTACCTTATCCCCTCCTTATCACTCAAAAAAAGTACTACGTAACTTAACTACGTAACTTAACTACGTAGTTACGTAACTTTTTGAATCTGGTCTATGTCTTTTTCAAATTCTGGGTTGCCAACCCTGATACGACGGGCACTGGTTACATGGAAATCGCTTTTTTGCTCAATTTCGATACCAAGCATATGAAAATTGAATCAAATAGATATCATAAATAGAAAATATCTACAGAAAGCAGAGATATTTGTAGAAAATCTCACTTGCCAGGATAGTATTTCATTCCAAACCATACATTATTTTTTATCTCAGAGAAAATTGTCACTTGAGCTCTTCATTGGGAAAATGCTCGGAAAATGATTAAATTACAGAACGCTCTCATCAGAATCTTCGGACGATTCCGAAACATTCAACTCGTTACAAGTCTGTCATCAGTTTCAATGGATATTTCTATGGCATACATTCATTCAATAACAAAATCAGCTAATGACAACTCTGAAAAATAATCATATTCATACAAACTAATTTCAGTTGACAGGGATTAAAGGGAAGTCTTATAATGTTGTTGCTGGTTTCAAGTAGTTGCGAAAGTTTCTCCACGAATTTTGATTAAATTATCGTTGAGCAATTATTTCTGTATATCAAACAGAACTTTTGATGAATTGTACTGTCTAATGGCACGACCTTGCGTTATGTGCGTTACATCACATGACGTCAATGAGTTTCAGGTAGATACTGCGGGCCAGTTTCACAATATCTGGTGGCCCGTTTATTGAGGTCTTCGAATAATTAGTATACTGAGTCTGAGTTTTTGATCAAATCCAACAAATGGCGTTCTTTATCATAAAATTTCTACCCATATAAAAGCTTGTGAGTCATTGGTGGTTTCGAATTTCTTCAATAATACTTGTTCAAGTGCTTTTGTTCAAGTGCTTCGTAGATGTCGCATACATAGCCTCTTATTTTGCAAGTAACATCAAAATCAGTCGTTGATAGAAGCGTGTGCCACTTTTTTTGGAGTAGAGCGTTTCAAGATATTTCTCGCAAATAATTAGGTTTTTGTATATTTTACTGGAAGAGAGCTATTGGAAAGTGAGTAAAAAAAGCATTTTTTCACGTTTCAGATGTTGAATGGTGGCATTTTTTCCAAACATCATTGAAAATTGGTTTGAAAATACAATTATGCCAATTGACATCATTGGGCATAATCGATGCAACAATGAGAAAAGACGGAAAACTATATTTTGCCGTTCGTTCATCGGGCAAAAACTAGTTTCGAAAAAAATTGTACCAACTCATGTTTTTTTGCGCTGCTGATTAAGAATCCGGTGTCAAAACACGGCGCTCTGCCTTCGTTCCGAAGTTATGACCGTCTGAAGTTTGGAAAAAGGGGATTATCCGTCTCCTTTTTTGCGCTAAGAAAAGATCAGAAGCATACTTTTTTATTCCTTAGTTGCTCAGTAAACATCACCCCACCTACTTTCATAATTTTTCACCATTTGTCAATAAAAATAATTCCTGATATATTTTGAGGTTATATCGTGATGCTACCTAACCTTACATCAAAATTGTACACATCAACCAAAAAATATAAACCACTGATTGCATTCATCGGTTTTCTTACAGATGAATCAAAATTTGAACTTGTTTTTCAATTTCATTCATGTACAGCTTATTAGGCACAAACTCAAATACTTTTCCAATTGCACACTGCTAGGGTAGACCATGACGAGAGAAAAAACCCTTCTAGGAATGAATTTCAACACAGTGAACACAGATAATGTGTCTTTATCTTGGTATACTCCACAGAGATTGCTGGGCATATTCATCATTATTTCTGTGCCAAGATGGATTGGACAAGCAGTAACAATTTCAAATCACGTACTGAAATAGAAACTAGTATGAAGAGTAGTCCTGTCGTACGCTGAACTATGCACTGTACAAGAATTTATCTCCAGCAAATCATTGATATGAAACAGAATCAGAGTGAGCACCAGAACTGAACCTTGAGGGACTGCATTTATTAAGAGAATATCAGATGATACTCCATCAACAACCACATATAGGGACTTATCACACAATCAACTCTCCAGCAAAGCACACAATTGAGAAGGTAAAACTATAAGATAATGAGATGATAAGAACAAACACTTCTCAAATGTCGAGTGCAACAGCTAAAGTTTCTCTCCTAACTTTTCGATGGAATGCTGCTAAATATGTGAAACATACGCCAATAAAATTACTGGTTCCTGATTTCCCCAGATATTTAATAAGCTTCATATTGATTACATTTCTCATAAAAGTTTTTTCCCTTTTTCTTTGGAATGAAACAATCATTTTTACTGATCGTCAATGAATTACACATTTCATCGAAATAAAACTTGAATATATTATCAAATATTTGTTGTATTCATATCCTCTTTATTTTGTATACTTGTAGTAATATCGAAGATTTTGGAATTGAGGCTGTGTCACAATTTTTAGGGACATAATATCGACACCATGTATATAGTATTAGAATAATTTTGAGAATCCGTCCTGTAGTGTGTTGGTCAAATATCGATATATAACTGATTGGAGAAATTGACCATGAGAAATATTGATTCTTCAACAACCTGTATTCGAGAAAACTTGGGTTCAGCTACTACCAATAGTGGGATCTGATACATTATATAATAATAGAGAATGATGCATTTCTAGCCTCACACTTTTTTAGGTCAATATTATGAATTTTCTAAAATCTGAACGAAACTATGATTTTATTTTGTTGAAAAATGTTGTGAAAACGGTTTCCAGCAGGGTTGGGCTGATTAAAATCAAGTGATTAAAATCACGATTAAAATCATGATTTGAATCGCCTGATTTTTAAAATTAAAATCATGATTTAAATCAATTTTTGTTTTTTTTTATTCAGAACCAGATAACAACATAATATAAAAGTTTTCTCGAAGATCAAAAGGAGTATCTGCATTTAGCAAAAACAACAAAAAAGAAGTACATAATTCCAAATTCTTATACTAAACGTAACACCTGAATTTTATTAGTGTATATTTTCAGTCCATTCTTTTTCGTTATACAATTTAAACAAAAACACGAGTTTCCTCCTTTTTCTATGCCTAATCTGTTTCTAATATCCGAGTGTGTACAACTAGCGAAATGCGTGAAATTGTTGGGCAACGTCAATTTATAGATTAAGAAGGGAAACAAGCCTCGACAGGAATATTCTTGCAAAAAGCACAACAAACGCGTTCGTGTTCGTGCCTCACTCGGCACTGTATAGCGAGTATATAGGTCAGAAGGAAAAAAAATCGCGACAAGAATTTTCTTGCAAGAAGCGCGACAAATGCGTTATCACAAGTTTTTGAGCCGCAAATTGTATTACAATTTTTAGACTTATACATTAAAATAATCAAAAATAATTTCAAAGAATCAAAATGTTCAAATTTTATATTCAAATTAAAAAAATCGAAAAAATCAAATAAATCGTGATTTTTAAAAAAAAATCAATGATTTTTTTTTTTTATAAAAATCAGATTCTGACCCACCCTGGTTTCCAGATAAGAAATATGTGATTTCAACACCTACAGGGTGCCAAAATATTATACTTAGGAATATGTTATTGATCTAATCAAATTAACTCTTCAAGAGCCCAAAGTGACGATTTTTGCCTACCCGAAAAGTAGCCGGCAGACACATGTGTCCTTATTATCCCCTAGAGTTTGCGCCAGTTTCTGTCCGCGTTTAGCAACAATTAACGGTTGAATGCCGGAAATCATTATGTTTTTTGCTTATATGATGAAAACTATTGGTCGGATCGAAAAAAAGTTCAATTGAAAGTTGTAGATAATTGAAAAATCTATCGATTAGCGTTGGCCCGATGTGGATATTCTAATTTGTTGCTCAACTATTGCGCTCGGAATTAAAAAAAGGCGTTTTTTCCATTACTCTTTAAAACAATTGATATCGGGCAAACGCTTATCGATAGATTTTTCAATTATATACAACTTTCAATTGAACATTTATTCGATCCGACCAATAGTTTTCATTATATAAGCAGAAAACAAAAAAAATAATGATTTCCTGCATACAACCGCTAATTGTTGCTAAACTAAAAACTTACTTTTCGGGTAGGCAAAAATTTAACGAAAAAAGTTCACTTGATTTGATTATATGGCCATATCTAAATTCTCATCAGAACATCTAACTCTTCAAAAAACATTGAAAAATCGAACAATCTAGCTGGTAGCCGTGAGCCGTTTAAAAAAGGTTGCTATGGACTCAATGTGTGTCACTGTACGAAGGTAATTACTCATTTGATTGGGCAACTTTACCCAGCCCGAAAGTATTTAAAAATCTCGGGCCTCAACAGAACGTCCGTGAAGTGCTGCCATCTATTGGTTCATGAAAACAAGCAATTTCAGTTCAATCGATTCCAATACAACGGAATCTCCCGTTTCAATATTGTTTCAAAATCGTTGTGAATTATGATGACAGAAAATTTCATGTCATTGTCAATGTTATTTTCAAAATATCAATTATATTCGAATAACACTAATTATTTTCGAATCGAACAATGAAAACGTGTTAACTGTATCCTTGTTTTTGAGTCGGAGTGGAGATCTATTTTGTGTACAAATTATCGGAGAGGTCAATAATGTAATTGAGATAAGTTTCAATTGTGAAAAATCCACACACGGCTTGAAAGAAATTTATAAAATGGGTTATCTCATGTATTTATTTATACCACACTTTTGCATTGGTTGAGCCTCGATTGCCTCCCACCATAGCCAGAATTCTGTTGGGGAGTTTTTCGAAAGGGCATTCTCCCCTTCAATCGTTTTTTGGTGATATTTGGTTATATACATACCATATTTTAGTGAAGGCAATTGTTTCTATCGTCTTCTTATCAACTGAACAATAACTAGAACATAATTATTTTCGTCTTGATAAATACAGACTTTCGCATCAGGGATAGGTTAACTGCTCGATAACAGAAGCCACAGTAGAAGCTTTCAAATGGGATTGGCCAATCAGTCCAGTCAATGAAGATTTTTCTCCTATAAAAGGTGGTGTCAGTGGCGAAACTGAGGTAAGCCAAGCGGCAAACATAGGCTATACGCCCCCCTACCCTATAAATAATATTATAAATATATATATATATATATATATATATATATATATATATATATATATATATATATATATATATATATATATATATATATATGGTAAAATTCCGTTAGGCTATACGCCCCCCTACCCTATAAATAATATTATAAATATATATATATATATATATATATATATATATATATATATATATATATATATGGTAAAATTCCGTTAATCGGGCTACGCCTCGAATATGAAAAATTTTTGGTGAAACTTACGTATTTTGGCCTCCTGAACGAAAAAGTCGAATGAAATTTTTGGGGCTCTCAACTCGTTTCGAAGATACTGCCCCTCAAAGACAGGAAATCGGGGTTTCACGGCAATGTTTGTTTCTCAGCCAATTCCGCTCGAAATTCCTTCTTTCTATCAGGAAAATATACACATTCTATTTCAACTTCTTCATCACTTTCCAACCGAATTATACGAATTTTTCCATTTTTCACTACAAAACTCTAAAATTTCTATGACGATTTACTTTATAGAGTTTTGTAGTGAGAACTGCTTATAATTCGGTTATAAAGTAACGAAGAAGGTGGTATATAATGTGTAAAGTGTGCTGATAGAAAGGAGGAATTTCGAGCGAAATTGACTGAGAAACAAACATGGCGTGAAACCCCGATTTCCTGTCTTTGAGGGCCCGTGTCTGCGAAACGAGTTGGGAGCCTCAAAAAATTTCATTGGACTTTTCAGGAGGCCAAAATACGTAAATTCCACCAAAAATTTTTTGTTTTCGAGATATAGATTGGTAGTCTTTGCTGACCAGTCAGGATACAAGGGGAGAAGATATTGGGTGAAGCAGCATACAAAAAGTGTGATCTTTTTACACTGTTTTTCCAATATTTCCACAGTGAATACTGTCATCTTCAGGGAAGCTACAAATATAACGTCCTTTGTTAAAAATATGGATTGAAATTCACGACAAATGATATATGACAAGAATTTGTAAATGTGAATACTTATGAAGTATGACAGATACAACAACTATTTGGCTGCTGCTTATGTGAACATTCAGCCATTTTACTGAACTCGAAGGAGTCATACGTCATACTTCATAAATATTCACATTTACAAATTCGTGTCATATGTAATTTCTTCGTTTCTCGAAAATTTTAATTCTAACCTCCATAAACACGCTGCGACTGACTGCACGTGGCGGAAATTAGTTATAAAATTAATTCAAAATGAGTAATCACTACCAGCTCTCAATGATATTGAAAACAAGGAACAGAACTCGCCCCGACTTTGAAAATAAATGCAACGAGGTTATTCAGGTTATTGAGAACGCGCCCGGATTGTTTCGGGCAATCGGGCGTCAAATCGAACGCAACTTAAAATATAATCAGTTAGAACTTAGACTACTTAAATTTCTTTAATGAGTAACACAATCCTCCTGATTTTTTTTCAATTGTCAATTGTGTACCTCTATATCTATCTATATGACATTCATCAAGTTTATTCATCTCAGATATATTTTTTTTGTTATTGAATGCCTTTTGTTGCGCCCCCTCCTGCACTGGCCCCCTCCAAGGCGTTATTTACGCCACTGGGTGGTGTAGAACTAATTTTGAGATATGCCATTCGGGTTTGTACTTTGATGACAAATCCAAGATTGTGACCTCGAGAAGTGGTCGATCCTGTGACTGAAAACGTTCAATACAAACTTGAGAAAAAAAACACATACCAAAACTAAATACTATGAAAGGTATTTGATTTCTATATATGAAAAGTCATCGACATGTTGATCATGGCAATACCCTGTACTGAAGAAAGGCCAAATAGCCCGAAACCGGTCTGCAAGTGTGTCCGTCTCAATAATTGAAAATTAATTCCGGCATTTGTATCGCCAAAAGCAAATGCAGGATTTGTTTCTGTGAAGAAACCTGCACTGTAATAGGGAAGCCCAAGCGGGGATTTCGGGATTTACTGAAACGCGGCAGATTAATATACAGAGGGATACCTTGTACCCGGTTAAGTACTTCCACCATATATGAGCCCTATATATATGGCCGCCCTTCAAGGATAAAGTATCAGATTTGTAAAAAAAAATGATCATCTGAAATTCTCGAGCGCGTCAGATTAGGGTAGGGTGAGTTATTGACATCCTGAAACGTGTATATTCCACTAATCTGACAACTCGAGAGTGACCTTAAGAAGGAGGAGGGCTACAAAGTTGTAAAAAAAACGTCATCTCACATTATCGAGCGTGGCTAATTCTATTTTTATTTTGAAGGGAATTATTCAAAGATTGCAACAAATATATAATCTGACGATTTCCACGATCCGAAATAATAAAAATTCATCGATAGAGTTTAATGCGTGCAGCTACGTGATGCCTTTATTTACAACGTATATCCAACGTTTTGAAATTTTAAAAATTCAATTTCTTATAATTATTTTCTGATGAATACAAGTATTCTACTAAAAAAACATACACTTTTTCATTTGCATGTTTTTTCCTGAGATTTTCAATTACTTGAGTTCAATGATTTGAAGAAATTTAAAAAAAAAATCAAATTGGCAGAGTAGACGAATTCCTCCAGATAATTGTCAGATTATGAGACTGCAACGTCTAGGGCGTAAAGATAAACCATATAGGTATATCTCAATCTGACGCGCTTGTGTATTTCAAAATGACGATTTTTTTTTCACATTCTAATAACAGCTGCGAGTCTGCGTGATATCCAAACCGTCATATTATTATATAAGAGCTTTTTTTTAGGTTCACTTAACATCCCCTACGAAAATCTGACGCGCTCGAGAATTTTTTTTTTCATTTTCAACCCTTACGTACGGCCACCCCCATCATGGAAACAATCAGATTAATATACGTACATTTTTTAAATATGTAGGACATAGATGATATCAATATCTGACGCGCTGAGTATGTCCATGCAACAGTTTTTTTACATTTCTGAAAGTCTATAGCCGCTTTCCCCACCGATGAAAAGGTAAACATTATATAACATTTTTTTCATTTCATCATTTAAGCTTCGCAACCCAATAGGTCTCTATGACGCTCTAGTGAATCCCGATTCAGCATCGTGGGCTCTCCTACTACTGCCAACGCTAAGATATAGAGAGTCTATTGGTTAATGCGGTATACAGGAACAACCATTTTTTCGATATTTCATTATTATCAGATCAATTATTGCTACTTTCATTAGGGCGAATGAAGACGATACTCCTGTATTTCTATATATTCATTCCCGAATGGTAAAATAATTGTATTTTCTCTTTTATTTGGAGAAGGAAACCCCACAGAAACACAATCACATTCAAATTGTGACATTCTTCACTCATTTTAGTAAAAAAAAAAACTATCAAATCGCCACGCTATGCCATGCATTTCGAGGTGGAAAAATACATTATGAATTATCATTTTTGCAAAAGCGGGATTATGGCAGCCTCGCTGGAGACAGCAGAACAGCTGCCTGAGAGCGGGACTGTCCCGCCCAAAGCGGGACATATAGTCAACGTTCTTTATGCCTCATCTCAATAGTTTTTCTGAGAGGTTTTAAAATGACAAACTCAGATTTGCTTCTGTTCCAATATTCGCCAGATGCATTTTGTTCTACCCGGAATCATTATTTTATTTATTTTAGATGAGTGCAGACAAAATATCTTTCTTCATCAAAAATTGTATTTTGTAAATATATCGACCTGCGGCTTTAAAGGTCGTTTCTGAAGGTTGCAAAAAAAATCGGCGAGTTGCAAAACTGAACTAAAAACATTCAGACAACAAATATGTTTTCGAAAACAACAAGTCGCACAAAAATCTCGAGTTTAATGTGTTTATTGAAGAAACGCGTGCTAGAAGATCCGCGCCCGATCATGCATAGACCTGCTGATATTTTGTTTATTTCCTCGATCGATTTCCATTCAGTTCATTATCCAAACTTGACCCAAAATGCGGACCACATCTGGTAGGTGTCGCCAGTGGCGTAGCTGGTCGACTTCAAATGACAGAGGCCGCACAAAAACGATATTATTTTCATAACGATTCAAAAATATGCAACTTTCAAACCTTTTTCTAATCTGAACCAATTTTCATACAGTCCATTTTTCTCCAGTCTTCAAATTTGTCTACTCAGTTGGTTAGCTGACTTTCGCCCCTTTTTCAAACACCTATTGTGGAGTTCTACTACGAGTTGTATAGATTACATAACTGTGCACGATCTACTGCAAACGTCTGGGCTCTGCGATTGTTCAAAATTATAGATAGGAGTTGAACTGTGATAGTACTAGAGATGAAGTGGAGTTATTCAGAGAAAACAAATCGAAAAAGCTGTCCTCTCCGGTAAATCCCTAGCTAATACCACGCCGAACATGCTAATGAATAGAGGACGCAAGCGGCAGCGACTAGGCCCAAGTGGGCACTTTTTGCAATCCTGGCATTTTCACTCACCCTATGGCAGATACCTGTTCTATCCTTTTCGTCCTTATGAAGCTCGAAATATCCTTCCATTGCAAGGATTGCAATTCCTCGTCCTTGATAGTGGCGCACATTTGCCATTCCGTGCTTAGTGGGTCTGCCTCAACTCTGATGAGAGTCAGATGTCTTCTGTGGCAGGAGTATCCGGTTAGAACTCCTACCAGAAGTCGGAGTTCTTTGCTTAGCTTCAGTATCTTGGCCGTCTTTGCCCTGTCGGGCACCAATATCATTCGCTTTCCTAATGTTTCAACGACCCACTCATTCAGTGCCGTTGTTTGATAGTCTCCTTGCCGAGTGCGGGTTCGGGCCCGTAGTAGGGTTGCACAGCTCCAAGCTTGGCTATTTGGTCCGCCCCACCCCCGGTCCCTGCGAGGCCCGGGACCCACATTACACGTAATTTCCTTTTTTGTCGCAAGACTCTCAAGGGCGCCTCTGCACTCCCGAACCAGTTTTGAACTGGTTCTGATTGCGTTCAGAGCCTTGTTGCGGCCTGACTGTCGGAGCAGACATATACATATACATGTTTCTCTGAGCCTAACCTCACCTCTTTCATTCTGATTGCCTCCAGGATGGCATACACCTCCCCTTGGAAAACTGTTGTTGAGGAACCTAGCACGTAGGCATAGCTGGTTCATCCCATCCTGACTTCTGTTACTGGATCTGCAGTTCCCGTTCAGTTCCTTCGTGACTCTTCAAGGCTCGAAGCATCCACCGCACCAGATCCTGCCGAAGACTCCCAGCTTCTTGCTGCGTGACCTTTGTGTCGGGTCTGTTTGACAGGACGACCACCTGTTCCTTCCTCTTTTCGGGCCTCAAGGCTCCGCTGTAGGAGGTCGGGCCTACGGGCGCTTGGGTTCCCCACTTTGAGGCTTCGAGGACCCTGTCTCCCCTCAAAAGGGGAGAGACATGTGGCCTATACTCTCCGGTCTCCGCAGGTGGTTCTCCCTTGTTCCTTTTGGCCCTTCTCTCCGGTGGAGTCTCAAGGATAGCTCGCTTTGCCGGGCGTACGAAACCCCCTGCCTCTTTCAGAGAGACTGTCGCAGATTGGAGCTGTAAGAGCTGCCTTCCTAGCACCTGGTTTTCTCTTTCTGAGGTCTGCCTGATCCCATGAGGACCATCCCTGGAATTGGTCCAGAACTCCCCTAGGGGAGGAATCTGACCCCCTAATCCAGGTCGGCCTCAGTTGCGGTCATTAGGTCCATTGCCGGATTCCTCTCCTGCCAATCACCTCCCAATCACCTCCCAAGCGCTGGCAGACCCCTGCTGCCTACGTCTTCTTCAGATGTTTCTTTTCCTTTCTCCTTTTTTGCTCTTCCTTCTGTCAGAATAATCGGTAGAGTGTTTAGACTCGCTTCCTAACCCTGAAGCGTTGGAAGGGTGGGAGCTGATCTCCCTTCAGTTTATTTATTCCTTTATTCATTAACGGCAGATAAATTCACAAAAACATTATTTAACGAGTAGTAAACTGCAAAGTATTATTGAATGCTTATGTCTAGTGTCTACATCACTGAAAGGTGGGGTACCTATGAAAGACAACGATAAGGTGAAGAAAAGCTTCGGAAACGCTTTTCAACTGATTTTTGAACGCTCGGGGCGACACATTAAATGAATCTTCATTTATGATATCTTTATGATATTGGATTTCCAGCTTCAGAAGACGATGATTTGGGCTGTTCAAAACATAATTGGTATGACAAACATGTATATGCAAAATGTCAGTATTTCTGGTGTCCTTTTGTTTACTATGAAAAGTTATAAGTTGAAGTAGTTTTGGGTAGTCAATTAAATTATTTATTACCTTGAAAAGGAAACTCAAGTTGATAGTATTTCTTCTATCTTCATTCAACCTGATATTTGACTGTAATCATATTTATTTCGTTGAAGACCTAAGTGGAAAGCACAATTCCTCAAAAATTTCTTTTGTACCCTCTCAATTGAATCGATATTAACATTATAGTTTGGGTGCCATATATAGTTGATGAGGAACGATGGCGTGGGATGAGGTTGGAGGATATATGAGGGTATTCAATAAATTGAGGAGTTTGAGTTCGTTTATCGAGCTCACGTCTTTAGCTACATCCAGTATACGATGTCCCTTTTTCAAAAAGCACTAACTTTTTTCTGCTGTTTGTTCTTCAATGTAAGTTGAATATTTAGGGATATAATAATTTTTGTAGACTTTCAATGAATTCACAAAAAGGATGAAAGTTTGTATCAAAACAGGCGGTCCCTTCCCTATACAAAGCGAAAGGAACGAAATCACATAGAAGGCATATTTTTGTCTCACTACACGGAACTTGAATAAAATGGATAACATTCATAGGATATTTCTAGACTAACAGAGAGTAGTTTGCGATAAAATTGCACCCGTCAGGGAAACTGTTCATTCTCATGCCCAGAAAAATTTGTTTTGCTCAGAAAAAACTATTCCTTGAGCATTAAGCCATATGCTTCTCAACAGTATATTGTAAAAGTAGCCCTATATATTGTAGAGAAAAATGATACATCGCAGTTAGCGTGTGCATCTTCAAAAGAGTCAATTGTAATCCTAGTCATAGGTGTACTGATAATATCTGGAAACTTTTTCTGAAGTGAGAGCTCATTGTTTTCGATTGAATTGATATCACATCTCTTGAGAGATAAAAAAACGTGA
Source organism: Zygogramma bicolorata (assembly GCA_032362365.1). NCBI lineage: Eukaryota > Metazoa > Arthropoda > Insecta > Coleoptera > Chrysomelidae > Zygogramma > Zygogramma bicolorata. The sequence goes on along the minus strand of JAVJAQ010000847.1, from coordinate 253,685 downwards.
TAGATATAGATATAGAGGTTGATGATAAATAGACTCACTAATCTCAAGCAAGTACGAAAGAGAAAAATGGTGTAGCTCGTTTTGAGTTTCTAGAAACATACTCACATATCTTGCTCTCCGAAAGAGCAATATGTAAAAAGGAATGTGGTGACTGAATAAATATTTCATATAATATATTAAGTTACAATTTTAGGCACTAGCTTTAATCGAACGAGAGGATGTTTGATGTCTGCATAATTAACAAATGAAATGAATTTTTGGCGGCTTTCTAGAATTCAAGGAAAATAAACTTCCTCAAGCGGAATTCGAACCCACGTCTTCCATCAATTACATGGATGCTCTAACCAGTGAGCTATCGAGTTCTCCGTCAAATATTCGGAAGTAATTCTTCTCAAATTCTAGTGTTATTTGTTATTATTCAAATTGAGAATCTTCGGCGGTTTTCTACTGACGGAGGTGTTAGATAAGGAAGGAAACTCCTTCATTATCAACTGGTCCCAGTACCAATTTGTACCTTTCAACCAAAGCATTGTCAAATATGTCGACTTCAGCAGGGTATAAGGTGTAGATACCAGACACCAAACATCTAGCGTTTAAGTACTGTTTAAGTACTGTTTGAACGTCATCAACCAAAACATTGTCATGTCGACTTCAGCAGGGTATAAGGTGTAGATACCAGACACCAAACATCTAGCGTTTAAGTACTGTTTAAGTACTGTTTGAACGTCATCAACCGAAACATTGTCATGTCGACTTCAGCAGGGTATAAGCTGTAGATACCAGACACCAAACATCTAACGTTTAAGTACTGTTTAAGTACTGTTTTAACGTCATCAACCAAAACATTGTCATGTGGACTTCAGCAGGGTATAAGGTGTAGATACCAGACACCAAACATCTAGCGTTTAAGTACTGTTTAAGTACTGTTTTAACGTCATCAACCAAAACATTGTCATGTGGACTTCAGCAGGGTATAAGGTGTAGATACCAGACACCAAACATCTAGCGTTTAAGTACTGTTTAAGTACTGTTTGAACGTCATCAACCAAAACATTGTCATGTCGACTTCAGCAGGGTATAAGGTGTAGATACCAGACACCAAACATCTAGCGTTTAAGTACTGTTTAAGTACTGTTTTAACGTCATCAACCAAAACATTGTCATGTGGACTTCAGCAGGGTATAAGGTGTAGATACCAGACACCAAACATCTAGCGTTTAAGTACTGTTTGAACGTCATCAACCAAAACATTGTCATGTCGACTTCAGCAGGGTATAAGGTGTAGATACCAGACACCAAACATCTAACGTTTAAGTACTGTTTAAGTACTGTTTTAACGTCATCAACCAAAACATTGTCATGTGGACTTCAGCAGGGTATAAGGTGTAGATACCAGACACCAAACATCTAGCGTTTAAGTACTGTTTAAGTACTGTTTGAACGTCATCAACCGAAACATTGTCATGTCGACTTCAGCAGGGTATAAGCTGTAGATACCAGACACCAAACATCTAACGTTTAAGTACTGTTTAAGTACTGTTTTAACGTCATCAACCAAAACATTGTCATGTGGACTTCAGCAGGGTATAAGGTGTAGATACCAGACACCAAACATCTAGCGTTTAAGTACTGTTTAAGTACTGTTTGAACGTCATCAACCAAAACATTGTCATGTCGACTTCAGCAGGGTATAAGCTGTAGATACCAGACACCAAAGATCTAACGTTTAAGTACTGTTTGAACGTCATCATTTTGTGGTGAATCAATATTTGTTCCGTAGTTTTCTGGGTTTGTAACCTACCACAATCTAAAAAAATATTTACCACAATCTGAAAAAATATTTTTTTTCAGATTGTGGTAGGTTACAATCTTAGAAAACTACGGAATAAATCTAACGTTTCTCTTTTTAGCTTGAAATCATCTGGTTATTATCTACACCTGATACCTGCTGAAGTCGACAATACATCGATGACCCAATGGTTAAAATATACAATTTGGTATTAACGAGGGTATTAAGACCATTTGTTGATGAATGATTATCCTTCCTATCTAACACTTCCGTCAGACGAAAAACGCTGAAGGTTGTCGATTGAATAATAACAACCAACACTGGAATTTGGGAGGAATGACTTCCGATAATGCGATGGAGAACTCAGTGTCCTCGGTAGCCCGGTGGTTAGAGCATCCATCTAGTTAATGGAAGACGTGGGTTCGAATCCCGGTTGAGGCAGTTTATTTTTCTTGATTTCTCAATTGTATGAATGCTAAAATTTGACTTTGAGATTGAAAATAACGAAAAAAATTGTAGTCAAAAATGAGGTTATTTTTTGAATTTTTCTGTAAATACAATTCAGGGTTGGCTAGTCGCCAATTGTCTACGGCACCGTTTTATATTCGATTTGGCCTTCTCACTACACGGCAGAAATTTGTTTGGCTGAATCGGTGCTACAGACAATTGTTGGTTGCATACATGGTAGGTGAGATACCTTGATCGAATTCACCAAGCGACCCGGTAGCACTGTGGGTATTTTGGGTTGCCCTACAGTTGAAGTAGAAAACTGCCGACCCTTACCTGCACAAGGTTCTGTCCACTGGGCACACTCTTAAAACCCTCAACCATTTTGACTGGTGAGTGTTGAATAAGGAAAAATATCAGTTCATATGCGAAAATTCAGCTGAGATTTTAAATTTAAAAGCGTTTATATTTTTATTGTGATTCATTATTGAAGAATTTGACTATTTTCACTCGAACTATTATCTTTTTGTTTTATATTTAGGCATTAGCTACTTTTTCGAAATTGATTACATATTTGAATGTGGTGGGGTCATTTAAAATGACGTTAGGTTGAAGGAAATGAGACTGTCTTTAGGCATTGCCAGAACGAAGAAAATTTTTGGATGTTGCAGTGAATCTTATTTTCCAACATAGGTACAGTTCACAAAAATTGGTATAGAAATCAAAATCATCCAATACAGACAAAATTTCGCAGATGTGCCAAAAAAGTGTATTCAGAAAAAGTTGTTTCATTGATCAAAGCGGTCATCACTACTTGAACACTATTGTTCAAGTAGTGATTATAAGACCAGTAACAAGGAAACTTCGACCACAATGCCTAGTCAACTACCGATCCTGAAGATGTCTCCGAAATCGGAGCAGAAACGTCCATATAATTCAATAACAAACAAAGATCAACTGAGAACTGAACAGAATAATTTGTTGATTTATAAAATTATTTATCCTCAGTACTATTCTCGTGGCGTTTTTTATGACGTATACTTCTCCCATTGTTTTCTTTATTTTTGGAATTGCAAAATTATAAAATCACGAAGCATATATAAATAATATCAGTCTTTCCTACGACTTCAACTCCATTTCTAGATTTTAATATGCTTCCTTTTTTCATGACTTTTTGTTACTTTTGGAATATTCTCGTTAATTTATATTTTCTTGAGTTTTTTTATTTTAATTTACTTATTCTCGTTTACTCAGGCTCTATTATTTTTGTTCGAAGCATTTGTTTTTTCTAGCAGATTTCAAAATCGAATCGTTGAGATGATCGAAGTTCAAATCATTGAAATAAATTGAAAACTTGCCCTCACTTTGCGAAAGCCATTGACCTCGACGTTTCTGTAAAAATCTTCAAACACCAGAAACGAAACCGTGATCGTAGCGTTAGAAGAAAACACATCGGAATTGGTAAAAATTCGAACCCGAACCAACCATAAATCGTTAATTTGCCGCTGTTATCTCACTGATAACTGATTCTTACATAAATATCCCAGTCCCCTCCAGTTCTAATGCAACACGATTTGATACGTTAAGTCATTACATTTTCGTTAATAGCCTGGGAAGTTGCAGTATCTCTTCAGATCTGGGTCTTATCTGAATCATTTAGGTTCCCTTGTACTGGCGATGACTTGCGTCCAGTCTTAATCCGGGTGGTAGTGTTGAGTGTCTGTCTATTTAACGGTCTGCTGGTCGTTTCCTGTTCTATGATGCCTTCCTCTTACTATTCTTTGAGCCCTGGGGAGATGTCCATTTCTGACGGGGATATGGACGGAAGCGATTATCTCTTGAGCAGTACCATCAGAATGGACGACAACTTCTTGAATTTCAATATCTTGGGTGAGTCGCTTGGTGTCATTGCATCGTTATAAAAAATCTACTTGCTTGACTGTAGCACTAGGCTGTACTGATTTTAACAGAGCTTTATAATGAGAGAAACAAACTATTTTGAATGCCTATAACTTTGAAATCATTTTGAAGTTACTTTTGAGAGAAAATACAATTCGGCTGTTCGGGTGTTATAATTCTTGACTTACTGTACCGGTTTTCTCAATTAAGTTCTTCAATTGAATATTCAAATTATCTTCAGTAACAGTGACTAGTTACACTAGTGAATTTTGTTTCCATTTCCAAAACGTTTTTTCATCCTGAAACTGATATTTTTTGTAGGAATGGAAAATACTCGGCCCGTTTTGCTATATAACTGAAACTTATTTCAAGGCTCTCAAGCTTTATTCGGGTTGAGAGATAACTCAACATATCAGATAAAATGTAATATGCCAAGTATAGTCCAGTCTATGACCATTTCTCCTTGTATTTATCCCATACAGTACCGATTCGCATGAAAATTTGGATTCAGGATCTACATCCCCTCTTTTTTAAAAACTACTCTGTACCGAGGGTCGCTTTCTTCCTGAGGATGGATGCCACTCCTTCTTAGGAGTGAAAAATCAATAGCACTTTTTGTTCAATGAAGTTTTTTCTGAAAAGCAATACTTTTTCGACTTATTCGCGAGTGAAATTGTCGGTTTTCAGGCAAAAAAAAACACGTTTTCAAATCCTTTTTCGCAAATAACTGGAAACATATGCATCTAATGGAAAAACCTGCGGAGAGCAAAATTATAGCTTTTGAAAAAACAGAAGCGATCGTTTATTCGTGATGTATGCAAATCCACTAGAAACTGAATAATTGCTTGTTGAAAGTTGATTGTTATTTTCAAACGCCAAAATGGAAAGTTTCTACGTACAATAGTCGGGAAAAACTCATTGGACCTTTTTTGAAGTCCTTGAAAAATCCCTTTATTTTTGTTATTTATAAAAGTTTCTAGCATCAAAACTGACCGAGGTATGAAGGAAATAATGTCGAATCCTATTTTTTCGTTGAAAAAAAATTGTGAATAACTCATCCTCTCCCCCCCCCCTAAAGAGAAAATCATATGCATAATTCAGCGATAAATCACCATTTCTTCGAAATAACTCGAAAAGTAATAATCACATGCAAAATTTTCCCAGAGTACAAAATTGATGGTTATTGTTCTCTGGAAATTTTGGTGTTTCATTTTGTTCTGCAGGATGAAAATAGAGTAAGATATGGCCAGTTAAATATTGCGAGGGTTCGCGCAGAGTACCTTTTTTGAGCACTTTCAGCATGAACCTTTTCAAAAATATACTATGAAACAAAAAATCATGTGAATGAGTTTATAGCTCTTGAAAAAAGCTAAAAAATACTTTTTTGGTGGATTCGATTGCTTAAAGACTAAGGCGAGTTATGGGAAAAAAAACCAAAACAGTTTTTGTAGAAATTAGAGTATGTACATTAGTATATTGAAGAATACACATAGTAACTATATTTCACGCCTAGTGGAACCAAGAATATGATTTCAATCGATCACACATCCAAATCTAGACTCAACCTTTTTTTAATGGGGTAGTTTTCCCCTTTAAAAAATCAAAAGCAACCCCGAGTACAGAGGTAACTTCAAAGTAGAGTCTCAGTCTAAATTTTCATACAGTTGGGTTTTCCGGTTACTCAATAACAATTCTGATATAATTTTTCAATAAAAACTATCATAAGGGTGGTTTTCAGGAGTCTAAACTGTTTAATAGATCAGAAATTGTCTATCAAGGTTAATTCAACATATTTACAGATGACTGCACGCTCAAAACTAGTATTATGTATTTTTTTTGAATAGGGGTAGTTTTCACCTCTGATGGATGAAAATCAACCCCAGACACAACCTCAACTTTGAAGTAGATGGTAGATAGAAGCTGAATCTCAAATTAAATGCAAATAGATACTGAATAAGTTGAATAACTGGCAAATAACATGTTAATTATTATTTTCTGGTGATATTCTGTCATAATGGAGGTGTTGAGGGCTGACACTGATTACTGAACCATAAATTATATTAAAAATTATCAATTGATATATTTTACTGATATAAATATGATTTCAGTTTATTACATGCTCCAATCTAAAATTTTGATATTTTTTTTCGAATATTTTTGCTTTTTGCAAGAATATTCCTGTCGAGGCTTGTATTCCTTCTTAACCTATAAATTGACGTTGCCCAACAATTTCACGCATTTCGCTAGTTGTACACACTCGAATATTAGAAACAGATAAGGCATAGAAAAAAGAGAAAAACTCGTGTTTTTGTTTAAATTGTATAACGAAAATGAATAGACTGAAAATATACAGTAATAAAATTTAGGTGTTACGTTTAGTTTGAGAATTTGGAATTATGTACTTCTTTTTTGTTGTTTTTGCTAAAAGCAGATACTCACTCCTTTTGATCTTCGAGAAAACTTTTATATTATGTTGGTTATCTGGTTCTGAATAGAAAAAAACGAAAATTGATTCAAATCAAGATTTTAATTTTAAAAATCAAGCGATTTAAATCATGATTTTAATCACTTGATATTAATCAGCCCAACCCTGCGCGTTTAGTCAGCGCACACCGAGTTGATTTACATGTTCCATTATTTCTCACTGAATTTTTTCAATCATAATGAAATATAGCCTATATCACTCCCGACTAGTGTAGTTTCCTATTAGTGGAAGGATTTTCATGATCGGATCAGTATTTCCGGAAATTAACCCCTACAAACAAATACAAACAAATCAAACCTATTCATGATAATAGTATACAGTTCTTTCCCTTGAGCCTTCCCCCCGTTTTATTTTTTGAATAGGTCAACTGGAAAAATTGAAACTTAGGTTTATGAAATTGATGCATAAATACTATATTTTGGAGTAAAATTTACAGACGAAAGTTTCAAGATGGCGACTGGGCGTTGGATTGGCCATCGAGTTCCTACGGAATGGCAAGCTCGCTTGCCAGATTTGACACCTTTAGACTTCTTTATGGGGATATTTGAAGCAGAAGGTGTACGAAACTGTAACCTCTTCAATATTGAATAAACGGAAGAGAATAATGAATATTTGTAGAAATATCGACGTTGCTATGTTCGAAAATGTTCGACGTGAAATATCGGATAGGCTGTTCTTTTGTCCAGGCGTTTGAGGCAACCATTTCGAGCATCTTCTGGACTGAACTCAGCTTATTTTCTCAAAGTATGAAGTCAAACGTCGATATATTCAGGCAACTTTTAAATGGTCCGCCATTTTGTAGTAGGTGAAGATATTGACTCCAAATTCGTCAGGAGCTTCAAAATGATGTAACACAAGACCCTCCTTTTTCAGATGACGCCCAGCCATCTGTCAATTTTACTACAAAATACAGTATTTATGCATCAAATACATTATCTCAAGTTTCAATTTTTTTAGTTAACCTTTCAAAAAATAAAAGGGGGGCCATTGAAAAAAAAAACACTGTAGGTATGAAACAGTATTGAAGGTTCCTCAGACTTTTGACAGATATTAAAAAAAAAGAGATAACTTCGATCTGAAAAGATATCAATCTATTTTATCAAAATAGGAAATTCTCATCCAATTCAATCGACCTTGTGGTTCTTACCGTTTCAGAGATAGCAATTGTGGGATAAGCTGAAGAACACGGCTTGTGTATTGGATCCCAAAACATTTATAAAATACAGCATCAGGTTCATCAAAGAATGAACCTATATCTAAACTGGCTGCTTTTTTACTGGAATGAGGTTTTTTTATTAAAAATATATCATATCACTTCAAACTAAATTTTTCGCTGTCATTTTAAATGCATTCAAGCATTTATTCGAAATTTCAGGAGAATATTCTTCCTGATGAGTCTTCACGAACCCTTTGAAAAAATTTGGGGGGAGGTGGGGGGCCCGTAGACGCTAACTCGTGTCGTTCAGGCGTAGAATATTTTTTCAAAACCAGCTTCAGGGATTTTCAATATTATCATTCGCTTGGAAAATATCTAGGTTTTCCTTTCTAAGAAACCCAGGGGCGTTATTTTGATTTGGGTAGGTAATCGAAATAGTATGAAGTTTGGGAAAATATTCACAAAATGTATCACAAATGATTGGTTGTGTTGGAGTAGCTGGGGAAAGTAATTTTCAAGTTATGGGTCTATTTCCATCCATTTCGGTGATATTCAAAAAAGGAATATTTTCTTGTCCGGAAGTTGTCGACTATAAACTTGTTGTTTTGTTCGTCTATATACTATCTCTCCCGAATATCTATGAGGTAGGTAATTATTTCATTATTGCATTGATAAAAATAATAGGACACTTGAGTGCAGTTGTACATACTCCAGTGAACTTTGGTTCAAGTAAACCGAGTTCAGTTGCTAGGCAACAAGTTGCTTCACAACTGAACTCAGTTCACTTGAAACACAGTTTAAAGCAGTATGTACAACTGGCCCTCAGTATCCCATTGCAGATTTTTCCCACCTTTTTTCGGTATTCTCGAATATTTGTTCAGATTCATAGTTATTCCAGGAACAAAAAAAGATTAGGAGGAGTTTAGTCGTCATTTAATAATAAGTTCACAGCAAAAACGTCCTTGAATTCCTCCTCCCCAACAAACGTCTGTTTCAATGAGGTTACTGTTATGAAATGATAATTGGACTTATATTTTTTCTTCCAAATGAAGGAAAGAACTAAAATTGATAATGAAAGATTCGCTTTGTAGCATTTTTTTAATTCATGGTAGTATAGCCCCAGATATTTTACCATCATCAAATAATCAGGGGATATTGCCAGTCATATTCCCAACTTTTTCTGCAATTAAATAAAAAAATCAACATATGACGAAAACAACGCAAAAATTATGTAGATAATCAGCTCTTGTACTGGGATTACATATACGATAAATCAATGTGACATTATCTTTGCTGATACCTAAGTGGTGTCGATGGATTAAATACTGATAATCTGTCAATAATTCAGTATCTTACTTTTTTATCGTTTTGAAAGGTCTCGTCAGTTCATTTTTTTGCGTGAGTGTGTGAAAGTATCCAGCAGTCCTCTTTCGTGATGTCTTATTTATACGAGACTCTGAATCCCGAAATATTACCCATTTCTGAAAGAGTTTCGTATCATGAAATGGATAATTTTTTGCGGGGGGCTATGGAATTGAATTATAGGTTCAGTGAACCAGGTAAGTTAAGCAAATAAAAGTAGAACCTGCCATTTTTTCGTTAGCTAAATGAATCCAATGAAAAACCTCCATTTTCCATCTCCCGTTTCGATTCAAAATCCATGTCACTTTAAATATAAACGATTGGATTAAAAACATATCTGGAGTCATGTTCCATCCACAGAAATGAATTTCAAGATATAACAGCCTTTCTTTCCGGGTAAAGTTTGAAAGTTGATGGCGGTTATTTGGTTCCAGTTGGGAGATCGCTGACATCTTATGATGGTGTCAATTGACTTTGACGTTTGTCATAACTTTCAAAAATGTATTTCAAGGAATTAGTTTTCTGGGAGTTGTGAGCTGTTCTTTATTCAATACTAGATGAACACCAAGTTATCTCAAAATGCGCGGAGAAGGCATCGTTTATTCAAAGAATAACCCAGTGATTTTTCATAGTTGGTCGAATGAGTCAAACCAACAAACTATAAAAATATCTTCGGAATAAAATTTTCAGCCCATATTTTGTGTTAAGTACAATTTTCTTTGGAATTTACGCTGCCACTATTGAAAGAAGACTCACATGATGCTTTCATTTCTCTCAATATTCCAGGTGAGTTCTCACACAGGAGATGTGTTGTAATTTGGGGGCTAGATGAATTTTTATTATTGGTTGGTTTGTATCGAACGTTTCAACTATGAAAAATCCGCCATCAGCTCGTCGAAAACACAGTATTCTGTATTTGCAGTTTCTAATCCATCCAATGGATTAGAGTATGCTGTTGCCTATCTAAACTTTTTTCTGTAATCTGTGGTTCCATCGTATAAGAAATATAAACTTATCAATTATCTTTCTGTCTGTCGCTCGGTTTCTGAAAGATTTTGATTCTGAAAAACAAATCAATATTTGCTTTCTGTAAACTCGATAAGCTAATTTTTGTTTTTGAAAATGCAAATGTAGTATCACGTGCACTTTGCGTGTTCATGAGGTTCACGTCTTTATTTACAAGGTACCATAGAAAGTGAATACGCTGAGCAATATCGTCAGAATTCGTGTATTCGTCAGTATAAAAATAATAATATAAGTCAAAGAAAGAAGATAGATAATAAGCTTTATTATTTCATTTCTATTATTTCGTATTTTAGATTCATTGTGACCAAATGAAATTCTCGTTATTGAACAATTATTAGAGTGTCGTGTGAAGAGACTATTTGTTGATGTGATTAGCAATATTTTTGAAGAAAATATTGTTAATGAAATATATATGAAGTATTTATAAAAAATATAATTATAAAATATATTTTTTGCAATGGTTTCGGACTTCAATTAGTCATTTTCAGAGCTCAACAATAAGACCAAATAATCAGATAGTACTTATATACATCTGCCACTCCATACTTCATGACTTTCTTTTATTCATTCACCAAAATACATAAAACTTTGTTGATACTAGAAAAAGCACAAGAATAAAAGAACACATACAGGACAAATATGAGAATCACGGACAGGTACTAAATTCTACTAATTCTCGGGAATTTTAATTTCTTCATCCATTCCAGACCCATTCAGGGTTGAACACGTTTCGCTGTATCACCCTGTGAATATGATTCCATTGTGATAGAAACATGTTATGTTTCTAGCTCTCAGAAGAGAAACGTGATAATTTAAGGTCAGGTTATCTCTCGTTTAATTTTATGTCGGTTATCTCCGGCACCGTTGATAGAAAATATTTCATATTTTTACCGACCAATCGAAACTCAAACTAATCGTCATTGGAAATATTACGCATTCGGTTACTGGGCGGCTTTATGAAGATTTAGATGAAGATCTTACGATGAGTAATACCGATTTGAGTTGAGTATTGGATAGGATAAAACAGTTTAGCCGATTTATCTGAGTATTATTACTTTTCTTCGGGTTTGAAGGCCGTCGTTCTTTGGAATTTCTTCCTGACGTTTCGCTAGCTTCTCCAGAGGCTTACTCATCTTGATTATTATTCCGATGACTTCCGATGATAGTCAAGATGAGTGAGCCTCTGATGAAGCTAGCCACTCGCGCTAGCGAAACGTCAGGAAGAAATTCCAAATAACGACGGCCTTCAAACGCGAAGAAAAGTAGTAATACTGAAAACCTCGGCCGCGAAAGCCTTAACCATTTTGGCAATTTATCAAACCTAACCTAACCCAATCTAACCTAACCTAAAGAGTGTGTGTATTTCTATCAGGATAAATTAGTTAGGACTAGGTACGTTATGTAATGCACCTGTTGAGAGAGTTTTTTCTCAAACGAACAAAATATGGACGAGTGATAAAACACAGCTAAATGGTGCAATGATGAAAGCTACCTTGATTACAAAGATAAATGAAAATAAATCATGTAATGAGTTCCTCACTTATCTAAAAACAAGATCCGACATTTTGGAAAGAATTTGTTCAGCCAACAATTAGAAATATACGACTTGAAAGTAACTCTAGACTCCCCTGCATTTCATTTATTTGTTGCAATGAGGTACTATTTTCCTTTTCAATCATAATAACTTTTTCTTAAATGAATCAATCGAAATAATAAACTTCTCACAAAATATTTGTTCAATTGAACTATTCCCACATGTTCTCACATGTCAACTCTTCCACTGCATAAACAAACGATGATATTGATAGCTTTGTGTTGGTGTGAAAGTTGAGACTTCGTGTGATTATTATTATTAAATATACGACTCAAAAGTAACGCCACTACTGGGGCTTAGTAATTCGTGCCTACTTAACTATTTTGTGTTCAGTGCTTCGATTATTTTGTGTCATTTTATCTTTCATAAATATTAAGAAACTTGTGGAACACTGAAAAAATAATCATTGTACTAGAACACTAAACACACTAACAACTTTTATTATATTGAAGAACTTTTTTTTTATTAGAGAAAAAATACCGCATCAACCTCAAAGGGTTATTAGCGGTGGTACATTTCCTGCAAATAGATGTATACATATTGATTTGTTGAAGGTATTTTATTACATCACATGGGCAACTGTTCAGAATAGTATAAATATCTACTTTCAAACCGAGGTCTTGTCTGTCCTGGTGGTGTTGTGGACAAACAAAGAGGTTCTCGACTGTAAGATCTGTGTTACAGTATTCACATCTGCGTGGGTTCTCCTTCTTCAGCAAGTGTTGGTGTGTGAGTCTAGTATGTCCAATTCTGAGGCGACTCATGATTGTTTGGTGTTTGCGACTAAGCCCAGCATAGTTATGTTTTTCTATGTTGGGATTAATTTGGTATAGTTTATTGGTGGTTTGAGTTTGCCACTTCTGTTTCCAAGCTTCATTTGTGATAGTTTTTATTTGTCGATACAAGTCTGTGCATGGTGTTTTCTGAATTATCTCTGCTCTTGGGTTAGAGAGAATATTACGCGCCAATGTGTCGGCTTTCTCGTTTCCAGTTATCCCGCAATGTGACGGGACCCAGATAACCTCGATTCTTTTCTCTTCTTGACGAAGTTTGTACAACTCTATCTTGATCAGCTGTAACAGGGGGTGTGTGGGATATAACTGTCGGATTCCTTCGGTTGCACTGAGTGAGTCTGTGAAAATTATTGAGTGTCCAGCTATGTCTCGCATGTTCAATTGCTCTAACTATTGCATAAACTTCTCCAGTGTAGATACTACAGGTATGTGGTAGTTTGTAGCATTTGCTCTCGTGCTCAGTAATGACCGCTGCTCCCACGCATCCTTCCATTTTTGAGGCATCAGTATAGATGTGATTGAAATTAGAATATTTAGAGGATATGGCTTGGAATGACTTTCGTATTAGGGCCGTGGGAGTTTCATTCTTAGGGAAAGTGAGGAGTTATTGAAGAACTTGTTATATTGAAAAACTTGTAAAACACTAAAAGATTATTTTCTTTAGCGAAACGCACGTCGAGTGGAAAAATATCAATTTGGTGTTAGGGAAATTGATCTCTAGGAAGAGTTTCAACTTTTACACCAAAGGTTCCAATATAATCGTTTATTCGAACACGCTTGTTACACACTTAGACACTTATTGCCATAAGATATAGCCATAATTATGATCATATTTTAAATATTCAATTTAGAACCGAATAAGTGCAATGCCACCTTCAACAGCCCTTATCACAATTTCCATTATCTCTCATTTATATGTTCAGCTATTGAAGTTGGATTTCGAGTGCTCTTCAAACAAAAGATAATGAAAATGCAGCGCATTGTCTTATACACATGTTTTTTTGTTCGAAATTGAAGAGATCCTTGGAAGGTATGGAAGATTTCTGTATCGACATATTATGTTTTTGGGAGGTCATAGTTTTCAGATAGAGTTGACAGGGAAAGCTCCATTTTCCAGATTTGATATAGACTCCAAATCGCTCCGTGCAACAAAAATCTTGATTTTGAAAACCAATGGTATTTACTAGAGGTTATTCCATCTACCTAGAAGATTTAACCAAAGACTTGAACGCACCAAGTGATGACGATAACAAGAGGCACATCGTTTGCATGGTTGTTCGACTTCGAAAAGACGTTGAAAGGAAATCGAAAAACCGTGTCAACAGAGCATAAGTTCCCCCTCTTCCATTTGAAAAAAAAGTCATTGGTCTCTTGGCAACAACTAAAGTCGCCCAAATATATTTTTTTCTACAACAACACTTCAAAACACGCTTTACTGCATACTTTCACGTTTGCAAACATGATTAGTTCTCATAAGAATTGAAATTTGACATTAATGTGCCGCAAAGTGACATTCCTGTGGCACAATAGTATATTATGCAACTATCATTACATGATCCATGATCGTTGCGTACGCTCTTTTATCTACGCCCGATAAATAGTGAGGAACTACAAATATTATATTTGTATTGCACACAATGGTACTAATTGAACGAATGTCTTTGAAGAATTCTACAAAATTGTAATTAATGGTATTACTTCGAGAAATAAAACGATGAGAAATGAAGGGAAGATCAAAAATTAAAAAAAAAAGATTACTCATGGCCGGGATCGAACCCATGTCTCTTCCAACTAGTTCAACTAGCTGAGCCTCTTGGACCGCTCGCCTACGGAGAGGTCAGAAAATTTGATTGAAAAACTAAAAAGATTAATCATGCATTTGTCAAATGAAAACTTCAACCATTCTAACTGTATTTCTGCCGGTGAAGGTGTCGAAGGTGATTCTCCCATATCGCTGGTATCAGACATTTTGTTATGATTATCGAAGTTTGGCTATATTCTTCGAAAATTCAATACCTACACCGATTTTGACTAGACAAACGTCAAATGCAGAGCATGCACATCATGCTTGATTGAAAAATAATGGGTTTCTATTGGTTGAAAATCTGTATCGTAATGAAAACTCTGTATCGTAATGGATTTTATTATAAAACGGGTTGTGGGCATATAAGTGTATTATTAGAGTACAGGTGTAGAAAATAGTATATTATGCAACGATCGTGTAATGATGGTTATTGATATATGAGCATAAACCGGGATACGAAACGAGCCGAAGGTGAGTTTCGTATGGTTTATGCGAGTGTATTAATAACCATTACATGAGAGTTGCATACGCTATTTTATCTACACCCGATAAATAGTGAAGAACTAAAAATATTATATTTATATTGCACACAATAATACTAATTGAACGAATTTCTTTGAAAAATTCACAGAATTGTAATTAATAGTATTACTTCGAGAAATAAAACGATGAGATATGAAAAGAAGATCAAAAATCAAAGAAAAAAAAGATTACTCGAGACCGGATTCGAACCAATGTCTCCTCCAGCAAGAATAACGAATGTCAGCGCCATAGACGGCTCGGCTACGAGGAGCCCACAAAATTTGATGAAAAAATAAGTCATAAATCATGCATTTGTCAAATGAAAAATTTAACCATTCTAACTGTATTTCTGTCGGTGAAGGTGTCGAAGGTGATTCTCCCATATCGCTGGTATTAGACATTTTGTTATTAATATCGAAGTTTGGCTATATTCTTCAAAAGTTCAATACCTTTACCGATTTTGACTTGACAAATGTCAAATGCAGAGCATGCACATCATACTTGATTGAAAAATAATGGGTTTCTATTGGTTGAAAATCTGTATCGTAATGAAAAATCTGTATCGTAATGGATTTCATTATAAAACGGGTTGTGGGCATATAAGTGTATTATTAGAGTACGGGTGTAGATAATAGTATATTATGCAACGATCGTGTAATGATGGTTATTAATACATGAGCATAAACCGGGATACGAAACGAGCCGAAGGTGAGTTTCGTATGGTTTATGCGAGTGTATTAATAACCATTACATGAGAGTTGCATACGCTATTTTATCTACACCCAATAAATAATAAAGAACTAAAATTATTATATTGATACGTATTTATATTGAACACAATAATAGTAGGTAATCGATTGTATTTCTTTGAAAAATTCTACAAAATTATAATTAATAGTATAACCACGGAAAATACAACAATGAGAAATGAAAAGAAGAAAAAAAAAGGAAAAAAAAATTCTGCCGACGTCGGGAATTGAACCTGGACGTAATTATTCACTACCGGCGCCATTGACCATTCGGACATCAGAGCTCATATAATTAAGTTGGAAATAAAAACATATGCCTGCATTTGTCAAATGAAAAATATAATCCTTTCGATTGTATTTTTTTCTTGTCTAAGACATCTGTGGAGGGTCGCTGGTAATTCTTCTATATCCCTGCTATAAGACATTTTCATACTATTATCGAAAATTGACTAAATTCTTCAAGAATTCAATACCTACTGATTTTGACTTGACAAACGTCAAAATGCAAAGCTTGCACATCATGCTTGATTGAAAAATAATGGGTTTCTATTGGTTGAAAATCTGTATCGTAATGGATTTCATTATAAAACGGGTTGTGGGCATATAAGTGTATTATTAGAGTACGGGTGTAGATAAAAGTTCTTATACACTTATGACATTCTAACTTACTTCGTTTTCTAGAAACTATCAAATTTTCAAGGAAGGATAGAACTCTGTGAATCCCTTAGTGTTTCTTCTACCCGGCTCAGATTTCAAAAAAATAAAATGAACAATGAGTAATGGATTGCAACATCTATTGAATCATTTTAATGTCAACAAACGTCGAGCGTAAAATATTCGTAAAATATTCTTGTCCCATAATTTTTAAATGAGATTGAACTAAAATGGATAGCTACAGTTCTAATACTCCTCCAGAACTGAGAATTGTCATTGAATTCACTACATTGAACTTCGAGAGAATAATATGAAACTGCATACAAACAGTTTATGGATTGGGAAAAAAATTAAGTGTTCAGCAAACTACA
Organism: Zygogramma bicolorata; assembly: GCA_032362365.1. Classification (NCBI taxonomy): domain Eukaryota; kingdom Metazoa; phylum Arthropoda; class Insecta; order Coleoptera; family Chrysomelidae; genus Zygogramma; species Zygogramma bicolorata. The sequence goes on along the minus strand of JAVJAQ010000847.1, from coordinate 237,033 downwards.
TTGTTGGCATAATTTGAAGAACTGTCCAAATCAAGAGAAGCCTCCACTGTGTGGTCAATAATTCAATGCTAAAATCGACTATTAGCTTCTCTTGGACATCATAAAGCTAAGAATGAGTCACAGACATTCAATCCCGTTTTATATTATAGAATTATTTTCAGCAAAAAGTGTGTTGCAGAAAAAGTATAGTGTGTAACACAGCAAAAAAGTTGTTTTTTGAAGGTCACTCATTGCAATTGAAAAAAGTTTTCAGTTACTATTGTTACGATATATCCTTGGGTTCGATGATTGAAACTCCAAACCACATTGAACTACTTTTATTATAACTTTCTGTCACAGCAGAATACAATACAATCACTTAACTTTTCAACGCTCTATACTAAACATTCTGATAAACTCTCTCTAATACAAACTCTCTGTCATACAAAGTCTACACTTCGACTACTTGCACTTAGTAATAACAAAACTCTCTCCACTTAGCTCCACTGAACTCGTTCCACTTAGCTCTGAATTACTCTGCTCTGAATAAAAACTTCGAATAACTAATTCTGCCCGCGACGAAGTCTCTCCCGTATATATACCTGCGTACGCCTATGAAGAATCTTCGCGAATTCTCCACACGCGATTTACGGGTTCCTGGAAAATGACGTTCGCTACGACGCGATCTCTCATCTGCGTTTACGATCTCATCAGGGCCGGCTCTGAATGGAGTTTATTTCCTGTTTGGTAGAAACAAAGTGATCGAAGTGAATACTCACTAGTAAAGACCCCAAGTGGGTCCCTATGGAACACCAATGTAAACTTTGAAAATTTGACAATTGACTTTTCAATAAGTTACCGTGCCTACTAAGTTTCAAAGTCTCACTGACGAAGATGATGTTGAATGATCAATGTCGTGGAATATCTATCAGTTTCAAGTGGTGTGAGAAAGCTGAATAATCGTATTCATGCAATTGTATTTTTCTTGCTTTTGTCACACGGAAGAAATAATTGAAGGTTTTCAGAAATCATTGTGTCTACCAAGTGAAACAAAAGGAAGTGAAGAAGCGAATTGGTTTCAAGTTCATTCATAGTCTCTCAGAAGTTGTTTCTTGTCATATTATTATATCATGCAAAGATCATGTAAGACCATTAACCGGGATATAAAACGAGCTGAAGGTGAGTTTCGTGTGGTTTATGCGATTGTATTAATAACCATTACATGAGAGTTACATACGCTATTTTTTTCTACAACCGATGAATAAAGAACTATCAATATTATATGGGTCCCAATGGAAGTGGAAAGAATATCCACATTCATTTCACTATTGCTAGTCTTGATAGAGTTCAATATTGTATTGGTAATGCTGATTTTTTTTCAATCGAATTTCCAATGTAGCCTTCTGCTACTGAATTGGATTTCCAATTGATTGAAAATCTCTCATCGTAATGAGCTCATTATGATACAGATTTTTCATTACGATACAGATTTTCAATCCATTTCATAATTGGCATATAAACGTATTGTTATAGTAAGGATATATAAAAAAGTTCTTATACACTTATGACATTCTGAATTGCTTCGTTTTCTAGAAACTGTCAGATTTTCAAGGAAGAATACAACTCTATGAATCCCTCACCACGGCCAGTTGCACCGCTTTTCTTGAGTTGTGCTTTATCTGAGCCAGGCTTTGTTGCTATGGATTTGCCAATCAGCTTCCTTGTTCCTTAACGATGGAGCCAAGCTCAAAATCTAAAAACGCTTGAACTTCTACCAAATTCTGCCACGTAATGATCTACATGCCTTTCTGGACTCCCCTGCGTTTCATTTATTTTTTGTAATGAGAAACTATTTTTCTTTTCAATCTTAATAACTTTTTTCTGAATGAATCAATCAAGATAATAGAATTCTCACGAAATATTTGTCCAATTGAACTATTTCTACGTGTTCTCACATGTCAACTCTTCTACTGCATAAATAAACGATCATATGGGAGCGTTGTGTTTGTGTGGAAGTCGAGTCTTTTTCTAGAGATCAATTACCAAACTATGATATTACTTGCACTAACGCACCTTTCTCTAACAAGGTTAGCATCTTCAGGAGAAGAAATTTTATATTGAATCAGAAGACTAGGATTAGCTGCTTATATACTTTATTAATAATACATAATGTAAGTATTATACGTATGGTTTCTGCAGTATAAAGCAATATATTATTCGCTCAAGGAATAATGGCGAAGAATCAAAAGTAATAGTCTTTATTCCCGCTTTTGTTCCTATCATAAAATTTCTCGAATCAAATATTACTATGGAAACGGTATAACCAAACTCCAAAGTGTCACTGTCAAACGCGTAGGTAGTGTCTTTGTATTTATTCAATCATTAATTTACGATAAATATTAGTCGCAAATAAAGTAGAGTATACTACTCGCAATAATGACTATTATTTTCTCGGAATAAACTACCTCACTGCTGACGCGGCTCGGTTCGTAAAAATTTCTCGAGAATAATAGCTATCATTATTGACTCAGTATCAGTTATAAGCATCAGGTAATAAGTTTAGGAATCATCATCAGTCAAGTTGTATTATTCTAGGAATCAGAGATAATTAGAGTAGACCCTGGTGTATTTAAGGAGCTTTTAACGAAGAATAATTTAGTGTTTAGAAACATTCGCTTGATAAAGATACAGTGTATCGAAACATGTCGCGAAGACAATAAATTTTGTGGAAATTTAATCGTGTCTACCTTATAGCGTAATAACTATGGATTTCCATCAAGTAAAGGCCACCTCAATCCAAAAAATTGACTCGTGGAAGAATCTAGTATTACAATATAAGGTAGTGCAAAAACTTCCTGCAAAGTTTTTTCTTGGTCCGACATGGACTTTATCTGTTAACTACTTATTATTGTGATCAATTTCTCAACAATTTTTCATTACAAAACAAAACTAAGGAAACACAGTGAAGTAGGGTACAAACGAAATCAGTTGACAAGATCGGAACAATAGATACTTTGGCCAAAGTCGAGGTGATATCAAAACCCGCTTCAAGGAACACCATGCACATATATTATGATAGGGAAGGTTAGACATTTCTGCTCTCACATGCAACTTTTCCAATTTCAATTTATATTTTCTTAATTATCGATAATATTTATATTCATATTCTTCATCTTCTTTCTTTTTACTTTCATATTTTATTCACAGTGCAATTCAGTTGACGATATTATGATACTGAGCAATGTCAGATCGCTGTTTTTGACAAAAGACCTATTTTGGCAAACGGCATTGATCTTTACCAAATAATTGGAACTTAGAATTTGACCAAGCCCATAGTATTCATCCTTTTCTATAGATATTCTCACAGCTGCTGCCCTTCCACTTTCAACAGTTTCATCGCGAACGAGCCAAAGAGATCAGCTCTCCCACCTTTTCGTTGTGAGCCTAGAGATCTGTCGAACATCTTCCACTCAGAATTCATGATTTCAATAGAAACGACAAAGCCGTAAAACTCGTTACGGAAAAAAATAGTGTTTTCGGTGCTAATTAACCAATGCAAGTTCTAAATGTATGCTGAGTCATTTCTCCTTCGCCTCCATGTAAAAGCTGAAGACATAAAAAAATCAAGACGTTGCCGTTTAATTCGGACGTCCCGTGTATAAATTAATTACATAACCTCCACAACCTAGCATCTACCTTCGTTATTACACTAATAACAAGTTTTTTAACTACTTAACGTGACAGCGCAAATTCTGAGTTCTCCAGTCGACGATTCCCCGTCAACCGGTGAGGTGTTTGACACGATCGAAAGTTGCTTTTTTTTCCTTCGTTTTTGGGAACGATGTTCGCGTGAGCGACGACACATTGGCGCAATCATTATTGTAATCTGTCCGTTATTCGTTATCTGCTAATTCGAAAGTGATGTTTCGTGACTATATCGTTATGGATATGGATGTCTTAGTGCCCACCGACTTGGGCCAAGGTAATGAGTTTTTGTTCAGTTTCTATAATGATATAAATATGGCCATTATTTCAAATAGTTTTTTGGGTCAGAATCACTGAATCGATAAGAATCCCGGTTTGTTTTCGCCAACGTTTCGAATTTGTTTGTGACCATCTTCAGGGTTAGAATACATTTATTGTCTCGAATAGTTATTCATTCAAAAAGTGCCAGAAGTGAGTGTTTATTGCACGGAAAGTGTAGGATGAATATATTTTTTCTTCAAACGTCAAATAATGATGACATTACTTATCTAACTTGATCCTGTCAAAGTTTGATGTCTCCGCCGGCAGCAGTTTTTTTTTCATTTCTTTACGGCGGAGGGAAAAATGTTGTCATGGCAACAATATGAAACATGTCACAAAGCAACAATACAAATATTCAAAATAAATTGAAACCGTGCAAAAATGTTCCCGACTCTTGATACGCATTGGTAATTGTTGATGATACCGAGTGATACTGATGGTCGAGCACAACTTTCAGCAATCATTCCCGATGTTGGCGAATCATGAGGGTTTAAAATTTTTTGAGCATTATCGTTCTTATTTCTTATTGAATCCTCTATATATCCTTCGGCAACCGTGCTTGATTTCCAGCCCCCATGTCGTTTGAGGCATTCTAGATTTCCGCCTCCATCAATTAAAAGTGTTGCTGAAGTTCGTCGTAAACAGTGACCCGTGTATGCGCTTGCATCGTTTATATTCAAATAACTAGCTACTTTTTGGGCTACTGCGCTGATCGAATGTATTCCCATGACCCTTCGGTAACACTTTTCATTTTGGTACTTTGTGAAAAATCGGTTTTCTGTGAAATTTTCAGGCCGCAGTGATGCATACTTTTTATACAGTTTAATGTAGTTTTGACCAATTATCGTAAAAGATCTAATTTGTCGTGTTTTACTGTCTGGGATTTTGATAATTATTACATTTTCTTTATCCTCAATGTCCACAGTCTTCATTTTTACCAATTCGTCGCATCGACAGGCGCCGGTAACCCCAATTAACAAAACAATTTGAAATATTTTTATAATTTAGTTGAGTATACTACATGCTTTGCAATATAATGTTTTTTACCTTTAATCCTAAATACAACTTATCTGGTGCGTCAAACAAAAATGTATCAAACTCGTCTTTAGTGAAAACTAAAAATAACATAAAATATTTTTATGTAGTTAGCAAAGTATTTGCCTCGTTAGAAAAAGCATTTGTGTTATTTTAGAGTTCTGTTAAATATCGTTGCAACAAACAAGAAGTTGACGGTCACCTAAAAAAATACAAATCCATGTAAATTACTTCAAACTAAACTAAAATTTATTAAACCCGTCTTTAGTGAAAACTTTAGACTTCTTTGCAGTATATCCTCCGCTTGTCTTTTTCAGAAAGGCACGTAACTTTAAAAATTTGCTTGTATCCACATTCTTTCTAATAACTAACTCGGATTTTATCATAGAGTATCGTCACCACATTGTAGAAGATTTCCATTTATTTTCATTTTCCATTATATAAAATATGCCAGTAAAACGTCTTCGGTAACTTGCCGTACTCCTCTTATATCGCACCACTCTTGTATCGCACCACTCTTGGAAGTGCTTGTACGCTAAACCTTCATTCCGGACTTGGAGGGCCCCAAACGTGCTACTGCATCCTTAGCCGCGGACTCAATTTCGTTTAGGTTTTCCATTTTCGCACTAAATTTGCGCTTGAGGTTGCAACAACAATAAGCTGTCTTTAATAACATAAAATAACTGTAACCAGGGAGACGCAAATCCCACTGACGACTTAATTATTTTAATTTCTAACATCTAGACGACTTTGATAGTTGTCACAGTTAATTTCGATTAAAAATAGCGTATGAATTGTACTATTTATGGTTGAAAATTGCTACGTTTGAAGAAAAAATAGTATACTTTATTCGGCAAAGAAGCGACTTTTCTTGACTTGCCCTCTAATATCGGGCGCGTCAAGAAAAGTCATGCTTCTCCGCCTCATAAAGAAATATACTATTGTACGGCCCTTACTAACAATGGGTTTACAAACTGCGACACGTGTTTCGCTATAGAATATACAAGCAGGATTGAAGAAATCTTGATGAAGTTATTGCATAGCGATTTCGTAAACTTACATTTTCATCAAGTATCGACCAGTTCAATTCAGCATATCCCATATCAACACGAGAAACGAAAATACAGAGAGGCAATAGCGTCAATAGTATTAACGATGACCTGTCGAAAATAATAGAATGGGGTAACATTAACTTGGTGGAAAACCCGGACATGTCTCTTCTCGAAGAAAGCCGATCTATCCTTATCCAATAATGTCAAGTATCTCGATGCTAGGAATTACGATCAATGATAATCTCTCATGGGAAAACCATATGAGATCGATCGCAAAAAGTACTTTCCATAAGCTTGGATATATATTTCGTGTGAAAAAATACTCGTACTTTACTTCTCGTCAGCTCAGATATGGCCTCTATGTTGAAGTTAAGTTTTCATGTATGAGGCTGGACACAAAACCATTCATCGAAAATTATTGATTCTATGCAGAGTCATGCAATTCATCTTGTTGGTGATTCTTCGCCTACAGACTCGCTCGCTTCATTGGAGCATAGTAGAAAGGTCAGAGATTTTGTCGCTCTCCTATAGATATTTTCACGGTCGGTGTTCTTCTGAATTGTCGTCAATCATTCCACTAATGGCAGTATCAACACGAATGATCCGACGAGTGCAGAACTCTCACCCCTTTGTTGTCATCTTCGGGACCGGTCGAACCTCTCTTGCTCAGGAATCTTGTTTCAATAGAACGGGTGAACTTTTGAACTCCCTTTTCCGATGGAGGTTTTCCTGGGGCTCAAAAACTTTAAAAGTTCGAAGTAAATGTCAATTCGTATCGCCTTTTCCGTTGATTGACAGTGTTCTTTGAACATCAAAGGTCTTTCTTTCCGTGTGAATCTGTATATACCGTGTGACACAGACTCATGGTACACCCCCATTTTCTCCTTAGTTTCTCTAGCTATATTTTTGAAATTCGGAACATTGAATGTGCTCACTGAACAGCATTTCTCGACATATCTGAAAGAAAAAAGCAACTTCCAATTTTTCCGGAAATGACATCAACTTTCGATTCTTGAATGGGACACCCTGTATATTGTTACATGATCGGCTAGGGATGATCATGAGGAATCCAACGATACCAGGTTTGATGATGTTATCTCCAATGACTACAGAGATATCGCCATTTATATTATCCATGAACTCAATGAGTGGGAGAGAGAATTGGATTGACCCGCCAGAAAAATTTTCTCCCTCCTACTCGTTGAGCATATGTATAATATAAATGGCGATATCTCTGCAGTCATTGGAGATAACATCATCAAACCTGGTATCGTTGGATTCCTCATGATCATACCTAGCCGATCATGTAACAATATACAGGGTGTCCTATTCAAGAATCAAAAGTTGATGTCATTTCCGGAAAAATTGGAAGTTGTTTTTTTCTTTCAGATATGTCGATAAATGCTGTTCAGTGAGCATATTCAATGTTCCGTATTTTCAAAATATAGCTAGAAAAACAAAGGAGAAAACGGGGGTGTACCATGAGTCTGTGTCACACGGTATAGAAATAAAATACGAGTTGCATAGAATATTCTTTTAACTTTCATGTGATAACGAAAACTTCATTAAATGACGAACAAGTTCCAAATGGACAGCTCTATATACACCAGTAGTGAATATACTGCCTGACATCTTTTCTTTACGAAAAGGGGTCCCGCCAAATCAATGCTAAAAATTTCGAAGACAAGCGCATTTATGATTCTGTTTTCTGGTAATGGCACATGCGATGTCTCAACATTCTCTATTTGTTTTTTTGGCACACAACGCACCTGAATGAATAGCATTTTATGGTTTTTCTGTCTACATTATCCAAAATTATTCCCGAATTACACTTTTTGTACCGATTCGACAGTTCTCAACGTGACTACTGTGAATTTATTATTTTTCCAACAACATATTGATAAGGTTGTACAACAGGGCTCCGGAAATTGAAATCATTTCGATTAATTAAATTTATTTCCAGTCATAAAAATATATTCGTTTTTGTGGAGTTTTATTGGGATGAAATGCCCTTTCCACGGATACCAGTGAACAACTCACATTCAACTAAATTCATAAGTAATTCTTCTGCTCCTTGAATCTTCCTGACTGTGGTGAACATATGAGAAAGATTGATAATTGCAATTAAATTTTTATCGCACCAGTACAATAAATACCCAGTTGAAGTTTCTCTAAAAGTTACTTTTTTGCCTTGGCAGTAAAAGTTCCTAGTTTATGTTCTAAATTCGAATAATAATTCTTGATATGGAATAGTGTTGAAACTAATATTCATATATATCCAACTTCAAAAACGCAATTCAACTAAGAAAAAACTATTATCAAAAAGAAATGCATTACCCATCTATATCTATGCCGAATTTCAAGTCAGATTTTTTATGGAATAGACATGAAATTGTATTAAAATATGACGAAAAACAACGAAAAATCTAAATGATTATGGGGAAATGTCTTCAGACCAATAATCCTCTGAAACCCTAAAAGATCTTTATCGCTTTGTTATCCCAGCAAAAAACAATAATGATTTGTCATTGCAACTTCTTCATCGTGATTGTAGTCCTTCATAACTTTCAGTTTGAAGCAACTTATCTTTCTGTTAACAATCTTGTAAAACGTGTCATAATATATAACCGTTCCTAATGAGAGCACAAATATAATGATCTCTGTCGTGATGAGCTGTTCGGGCTCTTGGTTTGTCTTTGTCTAGGAGCTTCGTTCTAGTATAATACAAGAGCTAGAACAATTATTCTCAACGATATTCACAAATTTGAACACAATTACATTATATGTGACAACAAATTATTACCAGCACTCATTGTTGGCATAATCTGCCTTAAAATGCTCTGGAAAATATAGGGATTGTAGTGCCAAAGCAAGACAAAATCAATCTATTAGATGACTACCATTAGGATTTTTTTCAGTTCAAAAAAAAGTTTCGAATGAGTTGAAAGCTGTCACCTGTCTGTGTACTGGAGATGAAATCGCGTGAAACTTGTCGTAGTTCAGATTCCAAATGCTCTGGACCTCTTTGAACCGTTCCTTTTGCGAATGTTAACAAATATGTGTTCATGATTATTTTTCTTTGCCTTTGAGCTTTGAAAATATATATAATAAAAAGCGGGAATGCCTAACTAATCACCACCACTCATTGTTAACTTAATCCAGGCTAAAACGCGCTAGAAACTACAGACAGCGATTATTGTGTCATTTTTGTACAATAATTAACCTAGGTAACCGATTGCCAGATTGAAGCAGTCACCCATATATCTACTGAAAATGGAATTCCATGAAACTGTAGTACTGCTTGGGACTCCTTCGAGAACGTGAACATGTTATGAACACAGTTGTTATAGAACTGTTCGGGTGTATTTGCTGTTAGATTAGATTATCGGGGAGCTGGCCCATGGCCTGATTCATTGCGACCTTTTCAGATCTATTGTGATGCTCCTTGGCTGTTAGAGCTCTTTGTCTAGCTTCATCTCTTTGATGAGACTCTATAGCCTTCATATAGCTAGCAGCCTCTGGTTTCTCCTCCCCGCATCTCGCGTGTCTCAGCCTTGCTATCGCTTCGCATTCACAGAGCACATGCAGTGCGGTTTCTTCCTCTTCTTGACAAAACCTGCATTGGGTTTCTTCTGTCAGACCAATATTGCTCATATTTTTTCTGAGCCGGCTATGCCCCGTTAGTAGACCCACCACTACCCTTATAACCTTACGGTTGTGGTTCGGCAGGTCTTCCGTGAATCTGGGCGCTGGTTCCTTTATGAAATCTTTCGCCTGTCTCATTCCAGGGAGCTTATTTCACCAATCTTTCGATTCGTTTTGCATCCATGAATTTATGGATGTCTTTATGCTTGCTTTCGTTACCCCAAGAAGAGTTCTGGGCCGATCATAGCCTTAGATGCGCCTTCACGGGCTAGAGCATCGGCCTCCTCGTTGCCCTTGTGACCTTCATGTCCGGGTACCCATGCTAGAGTAACCCTATTTTGGGTACTTAGCTCCTTGAGTGCGCTCAGACAGCTTCCCACCAATCTAGAGTAGGTTTGAAATGAGCTGAGCGCCTTAATTGCCGCCTGGCTGTCGGAGAAAATGGCAATGGTTTTATTTACGACCTTCTGCCTGTTCAATTCCCCTGTACAGTGTTCGATGGCCGCTACTTCTGCCTGGAACAGTGTGTATTTGCCGTTAGTTCATCTCTCTTTTTCTTGGAGCTTGTTTCCAGTGACATCTGGTATGAAACATGGGGTCAATTCTTGAACCACTCTTTCAGTGAACGTATGTGTTGTTGTTAGGCAGGGACCAGTGAGAACTGTGGTAGCTTAACAACATAGTACACGCAGAACTGGGAGTGATCCAATAATTATGCCCCAGAAGCTAAAACTCTCAACGACTCCCACAAATGTGAACATGATTATATCAAACATGGACATAACTTATTAACACCACTCATTGTTGTCATAATCCGCCACAGAGCTATTGAACGTGTCAATTTTGGACAATAATCGACCAATCCTGTTCTTATACATTACATTACATTGATAGTTTGACAGCTTTAGACTCTTTTAAACCGTTCATGTTGAGAACGTTAACAGACGTTGAGTCAATGTTATGATAAAACTGTTCTGGTGTAGGTGTTTGCAGCTTATCTTTCTTTGCCTTGGAGCTTTGTTTCAGATTGTTCCAGTGACATATATTATGAAACAGAAGCTGCAAGCATGCAACTCTCAACGACTCCCAGAAATCTGAACGTTATATTAAACGTGGACATAACTTATTAACACCACCTCTCATTGTTGTCATAATCTGCCTTAGAACACGCTAGAAGATGTAGACACAGAGTAATCGAATATTCAGCTTTGGACAATAATCAACCAATCCGATTGCTACCATAACATTTTTTGCATTTCCAAAAAAAAAGGATTCGAACCAGTCACCCAGATGTCTACAGAAAATTAAATTGCCCGAAACGGTCTGACTGCTTTGGACATCTTCAAACCGTTCCTGTTGAGAATATCAACAGACGTTCAGTCAATGTTATGAACACTGTTGTGATAGAACTTTTCGGGTCTAGGTATGCATAGAGCTTTCAGCTTATCTTTCTTTGCCTTGGAGCTCTGTTCCAGTGACATTTATTATGAAACAGAAGCTGCAAACATGCAACTCTTAACGACTCCCACAAATCTGAACGTTATTATATCAAACGTGGACATAACTAAATAACACCACCTCTCATTGTTATCAATTCTGTCCTAGAACACGCTAGAAGATGCAGACACAGAGTAATCGAATGTCCAGCTTTGGACAATAATTAACCAATCCGATTGCTATCGTTACATTTGTTTGCATTTCCAAAAAAAAAAAAAGGAATTCGAACCAGTCACCCAGCTGTCTAGTGAAAATGGAATTGCATGAAAGGGTCTGACTGCTTTGGACTCTTTAAAACCGTTCTTGTTGAGACGTTCAGTCAATGTTATGAACACTGTTGTGATAGAACTTTTCGGGTCTAGGTATTTGCATAGAGCTTTCAGCTTATCTTTCTTCGCCTTTGGAGCTTTTGGTCCGGTGACATCTGGTATGAAAGAGAAGCTGTAAGCATCTTAACAACTCCCACAAATCTGATCACAATTATATCGAACGTGAACATTACCACCACTCATTGTTGTCATAATCCGCGTCGAAAGCGCTAGAGGATACAAGCCCAGAGAGCAGTTGTCGTGGCATTTTCCTCGGATAAACAACGAGCGCACACATCCGATGTGGGAAAACGCATCATTGATTGCATTTCCCAATCTAGTGGTCGGCTAAATTAAGAACAGTGGTTCGCTTCCAAGTCTCGAGTGCGACATAACCTTAAAATTTACGTACGTCTCGGTCTCCTTTGGCAAAAATCCGCGAACAGGTATCCAAGAGCTGATAAGGAAACGAGCGAAACTCGAAAATTGATACAGTCGTTGATATGGGATTATACGAAGGTATTTATAAACTTTTTATCACTTTCTTATCGTATTCTCGCTTCGCGATTAAAAAGGTGGCACTTGAATTATTAGTTGTGAGGTTTCATGAAAGGTGATTTAGTGCAAACGTCCGCGAAGGAACGTGTGGGATTTGGAGAAAAGTGAGTACATTTATGTACATTCATACGGTGATATTTGTTTCTCGAAACAAAATACATTGTTTTTGTAATTGTTTCCTCGGCACCAACAAGCCAGGAAATATTTTGTTGCTACTTCTCGACATTCACAAAGAGTTACCAGTGCCGGTCTTAAAATTTTCGCACGACCCACATTGTCGTGATATTATCATTAGGTGTCACGTGGCGTGAAAAAGTGGAAATGAACTCTTTCAAGGTGAGTGCTCTGCAAGTGGGAGTTGTTAATGAGTTGGTCCAACTCCACCTTTTACACTATAATTTTCGTTCATCACGACGCGTTCAGGTTCATCTCATCAGATTTCTCATAACTGATACGCTTGCGTTGAACATCTTTCCAATCATGGAACGGTATCTGCTTGTGGTTGAAATGAGAGTTACCCCCTTCTGAAAATAAGAAATGATTTGAAAAATAATAGTATATTATGCAACGATCGTGTAATGATGGTTATTAATATATGAGCATAAACCGGGATACGAAACGAGCCGAAAGTGAGTTTCGTATGGTTTATGCGAGTGTATTAATAACCATCACATGAGAGTTGCATACGCTATTTTATCTACACGTGATAAATAGTGGAGAACTACAAATATTATATTCATAATTGTATTGCACACAATAATACTAATTCAACGAATTTCTTTGAAAAATTCTACAGAATTGTAATTAATAGTATTACTTCGAGAAATAAAACGATGAGATATGAAAAGAAGATCAAAAATCAAAGAAAAAAAAGTTTTCTTGAGACCGGAATCGAACCAATGTCTCCTCCAGCTAGAATAATAAATGTCAGCGCCACAGACGGCTCGGCTACGGAGAGCGCACAAAACTTGATGAAAACATAAGTGATAAATCATGCATTTGTCAAATGAAAAATTTAATCATTCCAACTGTATTTCTGTGGGTGAAGGTGTCGAAGGTGATTCTGCCATATCGCTGGTATCAAACATTTTGTTATGATTATCGAAGTTTGTCTGTATTCTTCAAAAATCCAATACCTATACCGATTTTGACTTGACAAACGTCAAATGCAGAGCATGCACATCATGCTTGATTGAAAAATAATGGGTTTTCATTGGTTAAAAATCTGTATCGTAATGAAAATCTGTATCGCAATGGATTTCATTATAAAACGGGTCGTGGGCATATAAGTGTATTATTAGAGTACGGGTGTAGATGAATAACTTTTAACGGTAGATAGGACAACAACTTTGCGTACAGCTTATCCAATCCACCTTGGCACAGAACTGATGACTAATATGCCCAGCAATCTCTGTGAAGATAAGATAAAAATAGTATATTATGCAACGATCGTGTAATGATGGTTATTAATATATGAGCATAAACCGGGATACGAAACGAGCCGAAAGTGAATTTCGTATGGTTTATGCGAGTGTATTAATAACCATAACATGAGAGTTGCATACGCTATTTTATCTACACCCGATAAATAGTGAAGAACTACAAATATTTATATTTATATTACACACAATAATACTAATTTTAATTTAATTTTCTTTGAAAAATTCCACAGAATTGTAATTATTGGTATAACTTCGAGAAATAAAACGATGAGATATGAAGAGAAGATCAAAAATCAAAGAAAAAAAAGGGTTACTCGAGGCCGGATTCGAACTAACGTCTCCTCCAGCTAGATTAATCAATGTCAGCGCCACAGACGGCTCGGCTACGGAGAGCGCACAAAACTTGATGAAAACATAAGTGATAAATCATGCATTTGTCAAATGAAAAATTTAATCATTCTAACTGTATTTCTGCCGGTGAAGGTGTCGAAGGTGATTCTCCCATATCGCTGGTATCAGACATTTTGTTATGATTATCGAAGTTTGGCTATATTCTTCAAAAGTTCAATACCTATACCGATTTTGACTTGACAAATGTCAAATGCAGAGCATGCACATCATGCTTGATTGAAAAATGATGGGTTTCTATTGGTTGAAAATCTGTATCGTAATGAAAAATCTGTATCGTAATGGATTTCATTATAAAACAGGTTGTGGGCATATAAGTGTATTATTAGAGTACGGGTGTAGATAAACACCTATTATGTATTCACTGTGTTCAAATTCAGTCCTAGTAGGTGTTTTTTCTTTTGTCATGATCTGTTCTACCAGTGTGCAACTCGAAAAGTAGCTGAGTTTGTGCCAGAATGGATTGTGTGAGCTGTACTGTGAGATAGTTTTGTCCACTATCCAGTATTTCGTTGGTATCTCCAGTATCACTTTTTCATTTCCCTAGCGATACATAATTAAAAACGGGTGAAGTTAACGAATGAACTTTTACGATCAGGTGGATATGATCGAACCAGTTATCACGGAAAGTCAACTCCTGTAACATACAGTAATATGCACGCCTTGGTTGTGAATTCTATGCCTCTTCCCAACTTAAGAGTGGTATATATTCATATTGCTACCGATATCGTCATTTCACATCACCGATATCTATAATAGGTTTTTTATATCGCTAGGGATTAGTATTATCAAACTCAGTAAACTAGATGTATTCTTATGCCAGATGCAAGTCTGCAAGTCATCTTTTTTCCTGCCACTGAATAATAGGTCCACTTCCTATAGAATTCAAATTTCTAGTCTACTTGATAATTGATTACTACCTACAGTATGCACATGAAATTTCTGATGACATTATACGGGATAATATTTCGAACTGTATAATATGATGAACTTTGGTTCAACAAAAACTATCCGTGAGTCATCGCTTCTGATCTAGAATCAAAATCAGAATCACAGTGTATCGAAGCAAGGGCTTTGTGCCAGAGATAATTCAAGCAAGTAATATATTCAACACTAAAGCTGCCAAAAAGTCTCATCAAAAACTCATTTCCTGTTGAATTATTCTGGTCCTTTGCTAAAGTTATCAGTAGAAAATTAACTTCTGGCTCATTTATTTCTCTAGGCGTGAGAGTGAACTCCCAAAATTTAGTCAAAGAACCACGAACTAACAAAATATGGAAGTGGTGGAATTCAACAAATTTTGCCAGAAATCATCAGATTTTTTTTGTCGGAGCCCGGAATTTGTTTGAGTGCCCAAATCTTAGAAACATAATTAATTTTTCTCGTCGCTATTTTTCCGCAAGACTGTCTGCTGTATCATAGATGTGAATTTTTGCAAATATATGAACGCCACATGCCATCTCAAATTTTCTCGCATATTGTTCTGTGTGCCGCTTGAATATATCTCATGTCATTGATTTTCAGGTGGAAAAAAAGTGAAACTACTGATTACTCAAAAAGAGATAGGGTGTAGATGACACGCCTTCAGTAGCTTGATTCTTGAGATTTTCTGAATCTCTCTGACCAATTTAGCTATTCTTATACGATAATTTTGTTTATGTAGTAAGAACACGTCTTTCAGAGAAATTCATTGAAGGAAATGAGCACGCTTTCAGACAAATGGTCAGTGAAATTCACCAGAATTAATTTCTGCACTTGAAGTTGATACGGATAACAAAATATAATTCTTAATTATGATTTTTGATTCCTAGAAACCAATGATTCTTGGAAATGAATAAGTTATTGAGTGAATGGTACTATGATAAACCTTGTTTTTTCATATAATTTTTCTCATCGGGGTTTATCTCATATTAAGTTTTTTATGGGCCATGCCATTTTTTGATTTCTTAATTATGCATCGAGTTAATTGTTCCGTAGTTTCCTGGGTTTGTAACCTACCACCCACAATATGAAAAAATAAGAATTAATATTGGAATCTATAAAAGTGTAGAAGGGCAGATTTTCAATCTACCCCGAAAAGTTGCTGCGTCTATTGAAAAACAGTTCTTTCTGAATAGAACAAGTCCAATTAGTCAGCAAATTCTCGTATGTCTCGAATTATATATATATATATAAATAATATATATAATGTATATATATATATATAATATATATATATATATATATATATATATATATAATATATATATATATATATATATATATATATATATATATATATATATATATATATGTTTTCTGGGAGTTTATCCGTTGGTTTGTCGGTATTGACTTTCGACGTTTCGCCAACATCTCAGTTGGCATTTTCAAGAATGTTACTGCTCCTACTTGGTGCTAGCAACGGTTGTTTGAAAAACTTTTGCCAGTTTTTAAATAATTTCTCGGTCGTAAATTGTAGCCGATGTGATCCGCTCCCTCAGCCGTCGGATTGATTATGGTTGTCGGACCTTTGGCTAATGACTGTTCAGGTAATAATGGTCGGTCTGGTTTGTGGTGACCTGCATCCACCGAAGGACCATTTCCTGAACTGTTTTTTTTTTGTTGATGGGGAAGAATATGTTCTGATAATTCAGAACCACCTATCTGTCTGTTCCTGATGTACATCTCGTGTTCTCTTTTTCGTACTTCCAATGGTTGAGACGTTTCACCGATATATTTTTGACCGCACGAACAAGGAATTTGATAAATACAATTTTTTGTGTTTTCCGTTGTGTTATTCGGTATGTGTCAGTATTGACCGTAAAAAAAGTGGTAGGATACAAACCCAGTAAACTACGAAACAGATATTCATCCACCACAAAATAATTACGTTCAAACTAATATTGCTCCATTCGTACCATATTCTATTTGAAATCTTCATTCAAATCGTTAAAAATTTTTTTTACGTAAAACAATTGCGAATGAATTCATGGAAAATCTGGAAAAGTCAGAGAAGTTTTTTCTATCCTGGAAATCTGAACCCTGTTTCAAGTTCATTTCGACTCGTTTCATCCTGATTCAAACCGAAAAGGTCACACTTTTCATATTCTCACTTGGGAAGTGGAGCCAGTCGAAAATCTTGGCATTTGTTGATGTTTCATAATGATAATGAGGCGGGATTCCGACGCTTCAACTATCGAGTCCAAAGTCTATTTTTACTGATGACGTCGAATTCTAATTCGAACTTATATAACTCGGAATCGTAAAATAATAGTGCTTATGAGTGAAATTTCCGCTCGATCAGTTTGTCGATAAATAATAATATTTTCGAACGATCGTTTACTGTTTGTGCGAGGTCACGAACTTTCTGGATCCATCTCGAACAAAAATGTTGTCAATGGTAGTGGAAAATTTTCGAAACCTATCCTTTGAAAAAATTCAGAGAAGCATTAACGATGACTTGACGGAAATAACAGGAGTAACTATTCCTACGAAGTCAAGTATCTCGATGCTAGGAAATACGATCAGTGATAATCCCTCATAGAAAAACAATGTGGGATAAATCGCTGAAGATGCTTCCCAGAAGAAATACCTCACTTTTCCTCAGTTTCTAATTCTACAAGGCAGTGCTCTAGACTATAGTTCTCATAAATGGGGCTCGGCACCAAAACATTCATTGAATCTTCTTGATTCTATTCAGAAAAAGGCATGTGATTCTTCACTCACAGATTTGCTCACTTCGTTGAAACATTGTTTGTTGTGGGCTTGGAGACCTGTCGAACTTCTCTTGCTAAGGGATCTTTTTTCGATAGATACCCAACTCGATTGAAGAATCATATGGGGGATAAATTGTTAAAAATTGTTGGCAAATCATATCAGAAAACCAGTAGATTTCACCACTCAGCGTCTGACTTTTTATATTGCAGTAATTTGTCTTCTATCTTATGATTTTCCATTCTGGGAAAGCTCCTTACAAATTGAGAGAATATTGTGAATATTAAATTTCCGGATTCAAGTGAACGCGGAATTTTTAGAATACACTGCAAACCACGGTTTTGAAACCCAAAAGTTTGAACATCTCCAGTATTTTTTCCACGAAGAGTATATACGAAGTATAGTTATCAAGAAGGAAAATGTCAACTCATCCAATATATAGTTTCATCAATATGACGCAATAAATGACAATGTACGTTCATTCAATTCCATAAATCGAAAAGAACACAACCACCGATAAGTCACAATGCTCTGAAATGAAAGTGGCATATGAATCTTCTCATAAATTCTAGGAAACCAATACTAAATAAATTAGAAAATTGATATATGAAATCAGTCGTCAATTGCATCAAGAAGTACATTGGTCAGAGTCGACGAGCTATAAAAAAACATTTCAAGGAACATTATTATTCATAAATATGATGAGGAAGGATAGAAAAGTCCAGCTTCGCCTTGCAATGATTCATAAATTGGAGAGTCTAGAAATAGCAACAAGAATATAAGGGCCTATCCCATTTAGAACCCTATTCAGTTTCATACTAAAGAATTTATTGGAATAATTGAAAAACGAAGTCTCCGTCGAAACAGCAATGCCTCTAAATGTAATGCTTCCTTGCTTGCTTGGGAAAGATATACAAATACCTAATCTTACAGCCGATAGGACCGACTTTGTCCTATGATTCGATTAACAAAGGGACTCTTTATGATAGGTTAGGGTTCATTAATTGGTGTTTAATAATCTCTTAAACTATGGTGCAATCGCTCCAGTGCGTTAAAAGACTTTTAATGGCCCATTAACTCAATGCTCCAATAAAAAAACTTGGTGCAATCGGCTGTTAGTCTCTAGATTCAGTATCGATTTTTTCAACTGAAGTTGCTGAACTTTGAAGGACAACATGCGTCGAGTGCGAGTAATATTAGCTTTTACCCCGAATGTTTCAATCTCATCTATTGTTATCATAATCAAATAGAGGAGACAAATTCAGGAAAAAAGTTTCGCAGATAGATTAGTTCTCTTTTCGAAATAGCGTACACTACTCTCAATTCCTCATGAAAACAGTCATTTGATATCTTCAACGAGCTGTGCAAAACGTTGTTATCTCGAAACTTTGACCATTCGATCATCGAATTCTAAGAAAAGTCACGTTCCAACTGGAACACACAGTGTGATAACAACTTTACATATGCTCATTTGTCGCGAATATGTTTATTGAAGTGTTGCGATTATTCATCATTGCGATGATTCAATCGGATGATTAAGTTCGCGCTTTTGATCGTGCCGAATCATGATTCCCGAAGAAAAATGGGGAAGCGTCATACAAGGTTCTAATTTAACGCT
This sequence comes from Zygogramma bicolorata, assembly GCA_032362365.1. Taxonomy (NCBI): domain Eukaryota; kingdom Metazoa; phylum Arthropoda; class Insecta; order Coleoptera; family Chrysomelidae; genus Zygogramma; species Zygogramma bicolorata. The sequence continues at coordinate 217,772 of JAVJAQ010000847.1, read as the reverse complement.
ATTATCTGCCCGCTGATCAAAGGTGCGATAAATGTGCCATCGCGCGGTGGAAAATTAAAGGAGAGTTAATAATAATAATGATAATATTTATTTCACCAGTTAAAAAGTACACTGCAGAAGCAAAAGCAATTTTCAGTGTACAATGACTAGGAAAAAATCAGAGAGTGTTAAAATAAAAAAGACAGAAAACATGTTTTTCCAACAAAATAGGGATAAACAGAACAAATATACTATTGTATAAATCAATATAATACTACATAAATAACTACATATGTTCAGCTCAAAAATTCGTCGATGGTGTAGCATTTTTTTGCGACAAGACTACGTTTCAGAGCAGATTTAAAAATATTTATGTTTGGTGCGAGTTTAATTGCTTCGTCTAACTTATTAAATAATTTTGGCCCTAGATAAAGATGACTTTTTTGATAGAGAGAGGTACGATGTGTATCGGGCACCAGTAAATCTTTTGAACGAGTTGAATATTCATGGGCTGGTCGTTTGGACGAGAATAGCGATCTGTTTTTATAAACGGATATGCAGGCCTCTTAGATATAGAGACCAGCTACCGTGAGTATTTCGAGCTCTTTGAAAGTTCTTTTACAAGATTGTTGCCATCCCAAACCAGCAATGATGCGAATGGCATATTTTTTAAGGAAAAACACCCTGTTAGCAGTTTGAACAGCAAATGAATAAGAATAAAATAAGAAACTTATTGAAATACATTAAGAATAAGATTCAATGGAATCTCCTATACTATTGATCCAGACCTGATTTGTCCAGTCTGCAACACAAACGAAACGGAAACACTTTTCCATATTATTTTTGACTGTCCCCCATCTACACAGTGATGAAACAGAATATTTCCTGCCTACAGAGTTTGGAAACATTGATTGTTGCTTTACAAAAATTATCAGTCCTTGAGGCCAAGAAAATAGCCGAGTACATTTGGAATATTCTAAAACTATGAGCATTCATTTTGAGCGAGTAACTGCGGTATTTTCATTTTCTCTGAAATGTATTACTTCACCTCTTTTTTAGTTTCGTTGCCTAGAAATTGTTATTGATGAAACTATTGTAATATTATATTTTTTTTTATTATTACCCCCATACACTTCTTGCTGTAAACTTGTGTTTAGAAGCAATAAAACTATTATTTTTATTGACTAACTATATCTCTATAAACAATGGCATTGATGCCATTGCAAAAATAAAAAATCTCGCAAGTGCGACCTTCAATCTGTCAATTGACAGATTGAATGGGTCAATTGACAGATTCAATATGTCAAATGACAGATTCAATCTGGCAATTGCGACTTTTATGAAAGATCTTGATTCGGGTCCGAATTGTTCAGTTGAAAAATGTAACATTATCATCGTTAAACAATAGCGTCAAGTTACCTCAATGGAAATTTCAACTTTTCATGAATCATATGAGCAGTGGCTAGAATTTTATAACATATTCAATACTTCTTCGAAGCTTTCCGACATTGAATGTTTCCATTAGTTGAAAAATTCCTTTCAAGGTCCTGTAGCCAAAGTCATAAATAAGCTCATTAGAAATTTAAAAAAAACACAGTGAGGCTTATACTTTACCTAAGAATCGTAATGAGAACAAAAGGTTTATTGGATTGAGTCGCATTGATATTTTTTTCAATTTTTCCCCAAGAATGAAAGAGTCTGCTCGAGGGGTGTCTCATTTCGGAAATCCGGTGTACGAAATGACCAGAAATCGTTGAAATCCATAATGAATTAAAAAATCCAACCTGATATCATGAAATCTTTGATGAAATCAAAAATAAGAAAGCCTTCAAGAAATCTTGAAATCCGAATAAAAACTTGAAATCCTCATGAAATCCTGAAATCTCTTATGAAATCTTGAAATTCCTTATGGAATCCAGAAATTCCAGGTGTAATTCAGGAATCCTACAAGATATTTTGAAATCCTCAGGAAAACCAGAAATCTCCGGCGAAATTCAGAAATACTACAAGAAATCTTGAAATCCAGATGAAATCTTGAAATCCCAATGGAATCTCGAAATCCCTAGGAAATCCTGAAATCTCTTATGAAATCCAGAAATCCTTTCGAGAGTTCTGAAATCCAATTGAAATCCCCCAAATGAAAATTTGGTGTACAAATTTTAGGGAAGTGAAACATCCCTCGAGTCCGCTTCACAACTCAAAGGGCTTTGAAGTGTTCGGGACAAGAAGTCGATAAATGGGATTTTTTTTTATTCACATTATAGAAAATGAACACGATCTCAATAGTAAAAGGGATTGGTAAAAGAAGTGTTCAAGCAATAGTTTTCCAGAAATGAAAAACTTTTGGATTATTTGGAACCAGAGGTGGAGAGATTTGTGAATGCAATTCATAAGCTTCAACTCACTTTGAAGAAAAGGGTCAATTGGCAGATTGAAGGTCACAATTGCCAGATTAAATCTGACAATGGACACATTCATTCACTCTGTCAATTGACAAATGAAAAATCGCAATTGCTAGATTTAATCTGTCATTTTTTATTTTTGCAAAGGCACTAATACGCCGTCGTCTATTTCCTAGAAGGAAACATCTTGTTCAGTACATAGTTTTGCGTACAACAGTACTCATCATACTAATTTCTCTTCCAGAGTCCCCATACCAGCTCGAGAAATTAAAATTCAAAGAAACATTCACTTTAATGAAATTAACGATGTCTTGGTGAAAATAATAGAATGTGGTAACATGAACTTTGTGGAATTTATCGCTAGGAAAACCCAGGCATATCTCTTCTAAAGGAAAGCCGATCTACCATCATCTAGTATTCAGATGTCAGGAATAACTATTCCTACGAAGCCAAGTACCTCGGTGCTAGGAATTACGATCAGTAATAATCTCACAGACTCGCTCACTTCATTGGAATATAGTAGAAAGGTCGGAGACTTGTCCTTTTTCTTCAGATATTTTCACAGTCGGTGCTCTTCTGAATTGTTATCAATCGTTCCATCCTTGGCAATATCTATACAGATTATTCGACGAGTTTAGAATTCCCACCCCTTTGTTGTGAACTTGGAAACCTTTCGAATCTCTGTTGCCCAGGGATCTTTTTTCAAAGGCTTCGGAATTCCTTGCCGAGAGAGGTTTTTCCTGAGGCTTCCAAACTTCAAAAATTCAAAGTGAATGTTAATTCGTATCTCCTGTCCCTTGATTCACGCGCTGTTCTTTGAACATTACAGGACTTCCCTTTCGTGTGAATCTGCATATAAAAAAAGCACAAATATATTGTTTCGTCATATATTCCTATGGTTAATCCGGCCCTCAATGTCAGGATTATTAATAAGGTTGTTGAGAGATGAAAAAGAAACAACTCACCTGAGGGTGAATGAATGTTTGAAACTAGTTCTATCAGCACATAAGGAAATGGAATCATCTTTACATTCTTTGGTAGTTTCCGATAGAGGTTAGATTGAAATTGATGAACTTCCTTGGGTAAAACTCCGTTAATCCCGGTTTTCCTGTCTTTGGGGGGGGGGGGCATATCTCCGAAACTAGTTGAGAGCCCTAAAAATCTGATATGAATTTTTTGTTGAGGAAACCAAAATACATAAGTTCCACAAAAAAATTCTTTTTTTCGAGGCGGAGCCCGATTAACGGAGTTTTTTCCTTCCCCACTATCAATATTTCATAATAAACTCCATTCATAATTGTCATCGTGATGTGGTCAATTTTTTCGAGTTGAATTCGTTTCGATGATTTTATCAATACTCAGAGTGACAATAAGTATATTTGCATTAGGATGCCTAGGAAACCCTGGTGTATCTAGTGATTCGATGTTTAGAATTTCTTGGCGAAAAACAATCGACGATTACAAAAGCTTTCTAATTTTTGTATAGGGGGTGTTATATGAGCATTTTCGAAAATCTGTCAAATGTCGGTTTTGTCAGATTGACGTAACTTTGATGTTTATTGTTGTCAATGAAAACTGAAATTATTTCTTCGCACTCAACAGTGTTTAAAAGTCTATATAAGTAGAATAAGTGTTGAAGTTATTGCAAGTACTTTTTCACGATGTGTAGAAGATTTCGTATTTTGTGTGGTCAGTCAAAATCTGGGGATCCAAATATTCTTTATTCAGAACCTAAGGTCGGTACAAAACAAATCGCCCAAAAATAATGACATGAATGTAGCGTTGTAGCTAATTTTATTCGTTTCAGCTTGGGCGAAAGTCTTATATCGAGGAGGAAACATCTGTAGCTCTTAATAATGAGATATTGAAAACAAAGTAAATGAAGGAAATGTCGATGTGATACGTATTTTGAACCGTTGCATAACTGATGTGTGTATCCCCAATTCCAAGACAGTGACAGTATTGACAGGTTGTTAACTGTAGGTTTCCACGTTACATGCACGTTTTCTGAAACGCATTTGATTGGCTGTCAGGGCTGTCAAAATCTCAGTAGGCAAATAATAAACAGTGGTAGAATATTTGGTTTCACATTCCTCTCTACTGAAAATTAAGCTTCATATGGTATATGACTGATCGCCATCTACAATAGCGATCTGGAGCTTTTGCGATCTCAGAAATCAAGCAATCGCTTTTCGCCAAGTTTATCCCAAAATTATTCAGTAGATACACCAGGGTTTCCTAGGCATCTTAATTTGCATACATTAACGAACGAGTTTATGACTGATTCGAAAACGGTAGCATTTTTTTACATTCGTAAACACTGAAGGATTTATGAGAACCTAATCAAAAAAGTTGCATACGAAACATCTTATTATTTACAACAGCTCCTACGTAATGAAGATGAATTATATAAAAGACTGTTCATTGCTAAGAGATTTTGTTTTGGACTTTCATTGTTCATACAACCAACTGTATTAAGCTCTTTTCTACTTTGAAAATAAATGAGCTGAAGTTAATGAGGCGAAGCAAACAAAAAAATTAACATGGATTTCAGTCGTAGAATAAACCTAAACATTTGATTGATTAGAAAATAATATTCTGGAAATATATAAAAAAACTGAATATGGAATAACCAAAAACTTACATTGTTTCGATTTGAGTGTCTCATGACATTTCTAATCTTGAGAATTCAATTAGAATTTATTAGAGTGAGAGTTTTCTTATTGCCCCAAAAGATAGTCTTCAATCTTCTTCTTTTGAATAAAATTATGCGGGTGGTACCTCAATTCCCTTAGACCGTATTAATTATCATTTATCGTAGGTCTTAGATTCAATTTCATCTCCTGGAGATGCTAACTTTGTTAACGAAACGCAAGTCGAGTGCTAGTGATATCGGTTAAATCATCTGAGGTTCTGATTACAATCGTGATTCTGCATTATACTTCAATACTGTCTACATTGGTTAAAAAAGCCCTACCTTCAAGAGCAAAAACGAGCACGAATGAAAAAGCAGTAATATTGGATAGGATCCTAGCACAGAAATTTCCATCTATTGACACAAATATTCGCCCCAATGTTTGCTTTGTAATCATTTGGCATCTATGTAATGAATGCCTGTCACGTTCTTATTATGTTGATGAAATATATCCTCGAGATAGACTAGCAGATAAATTAATAATGGATTTTTATTGTTCGTTGCTTCTACAAGATAAGCAAATGGAAGATAAGAAATGATGGCCATCAAACTGCATAATGAAATATATGATGATACTTAGATTCTCTGTTGACAAAATATCAGTTGGTCTAGCAAACTGTTGTCTCTTCGTTTCATACATCAGTAGATCAGAAAATAATATTGCATAGTTCATGGACAAAGCATACTCAATCAATTCAATTTTGCAATACTATAAGTACAATGTGTTTCACAATTTATCCGACAAATCTGAACCATATAATATACATATATTGTTTGTTACATTAGAAGTCGACTACACAATAAAAATAAAATTCATAACACTTTTCTCTCTACAGGAGATTTTCGAAAAGTTCTCCACCTGCTTCAACGGCAGCTTGACCCGTCATATTTATCTTTCGTTTTAATTTTTTTGTTTTAAATCTTATGCGATAACCTTCAACAACAAATATTCTCAACATTTCAATTTTTCATCTCTTTTTTTGTTGAACTTTTGTTACATTGTTTTTTGTGTAATCGACTTCTTATGTCACTCATTATATGTGGTTGAGGGAAAGATAATTCATTTTTTTTGAAAATCTTAGTGTTCTATGTATGAGTATCATATGAAAAGTAATGAAAAAATATTTGGGAAAATTTAGTTTGTTATTGTGGTGTATTTCGTGAAATTTGGACATTTTAATGCCACCGTAGCTTTCAAACCATTGAAAATTCTCGAATGGTATTCGTTCAATGTAATCATATTTTTCCAGTGTCATGAACTTGGTAACGAATTTTCCATAATGCCCATTTGCAGTAAAAAACATAAGCGAGTACCGAATTTGCGAAACAATCTTTTACGATTGAGTACAGTAGTAAACACTGAATTATCGGTCTGACCAAGCTCATAACACAAATAATAATTGAAAATATCGGAAAATTGAAAATTAAAAATATGTTGTCGATCTATTTTTTCTGCAGCGTCGAAATATTTTTAACTGACACGCCCTTCCGATAGCTCCGCCTACATGAGAGAGAAAGGGTATATGCCAATAACTACTCCAATAGGGAGAGCAGTTGCTGTTTTGTGAAACACTCTGAATATGTATCTAACTGCCTGCAAATATTATTATATCAAATATAATACATTCTGTGTCAAAGAAATTGTTTTTGAAATATTCATTCTTCTCGATTAAATGACAAGAGTTAGAAGTTTTCTTTCAAAAATGAAAACACACCTGGATGGTAAATATAAATGAATAAATAATAGTTGATGACTTGACATTTTCACCAGTCTAAAAAATGTTAATTTTCAACACCCTGCATCTTCGAAACTAAAGAGTTTTGAAAGTAACAAGGAACCATCTCTTTGAATTGAAGACACTAGATATACTCTGTATATGCATCAAAAAGCAGGCTGTCATGCAGAGAAATCACGATGGTGAAGGTCCCTGCACTAGTGAATATTGAGAGGATGAATAATATATCTTTCACTTCATCGTTAGAATTTTGAATTGGGGAACCAACCGTGATGTATCAAATTATACGTCAGCCTGTCTCATTATTCACATTTCGACCTATGACTTAGACACATAATGGCCGTAGTTGAATACAATGCATTTCATGAAAACCTGATTTATTGGTAACAGAACTTCCTTGGTTAGAATATATCAATCATTTTTCTACACGCGTATTAACAAAAGATGCAAGAAGCTAGTAGTAACTGAAGAAGAAGAAGAATGTTAGTTCTTATGAAAGATAGACAAATTGATAGGCATTAGAATGTGGTGAACTAAAGGAAATTTGGAAAATATACACAGCTATAAGAAATGAAAATGATACTGTCAAAAAAGTTCCATAATTATTCTGTTGATAGTGTATTATCTGGAAAACAAAGGGGCACTTTCCACTTGGGTATTTTTCCAATGTTTTCACTATTTCTCATGGATATGTGATTGGAAAAAGGGTTTATCATTACTGACATATTGTACTCAGACCCTTATAAAAATTCGGACCAATCATATTCTCTCCATTGATGGGCATGTTACCTACCTCTACGGCAAAGAAATGCAGAATTCACAAAATACTCATCAAACCTAAAATGCCGTTGACGTTCCGAGTGCAAAATCTGCTTTGTCTTCAAAACTATTCTCGATCAGATTATGAAAAATTCTTGCAAGTCATCATGTACTTGTCAAAAGATTTGTAGAAATCAATTCATTTTTTATTTTTCAAGTAGTCAGTTTCGAATGGTACCTACAACAATAAGTTGCTGACCGGTTATTTTTTCTCATTCAGAAGGAAGGAGCAAATTTTATGGGTGTAATGCGCTCTTCTATAATTGTATAGAATTGAAATTATTTCTCGATATTCGGACAGGTTTAAATACAGTGAATTATATAGAAAATGGAATTGAACTGGCCGATTCTCACCAACGATGGTTTGCAAAATCGCGACACGTGTTTCGCTTTACAATAATTTACTCAAGCAGGTTGAAAAAATATCCTATTTGAGGAAGCTATTGTATAGCGAAACACATGTTGCAGTTTCGTGAACGAGTTTTACAGAAAACTGTCATATTTTTTATGAGAAAAAGGAAGTTAGAATCACCCCCACTGAACAGGGAACGATGTCGAGTACATTCAAACAAACCAAAATGTCAAATTTCCCTCAGATCTTTTACTAATACATTAAAGAGTTTGATTTTCCACAACCGGTGTATAATAAACATGCTGAATCGAACAATTCCAAATCAAAAATGTCGAATAATAACAAATAACTGGTTGCTTTCAAACCAGTAATTAACCATAATTTCTGAGGTCAGATAAAGTGGTCACCTTGAAATTGTTTTTGAATTTTTTTCGGTAATCTTGCTTCCACCGAAATTATGCAACACACGTCTGTGATCACTTCACGGAATTATCCAAAGAATAGTGATCTGGGGACAAGAGTAGTTTCTTTGACTGATGAATTTATAGTATCTATACCGAGCGTCTCGAAAGTTACTTCCATTTTATTATTAAAGCATGCTTAGCAATATTTCAGCAGGCCTTTTTGTTTCATCAAACTGTGCTTCAATAACGATGAGATGAATTACAGTAAATTAATATGAAAACGTTCATTAAAAGGAAAATGACTTTTCTATTTCCACTTTCTTCACGCTCACATAATGTACTAAAGTAACTGTTATAAAGGCTTTCACGGTCGATGTTGATACATAGCAAGTTTTTTGGGCTTGAGGGCCATGTCCTGGAATTTTGTATTCCGGAGCTTTCCGCTGCATCTGTGGCAACCATCTTTACCGGCGTGTCATAATTGGACTCCTTCCTGTTAGTCTACTGTGACTCATGGCAAACCTGGAGGTGCTTGTTTGTTAATTTCTTGGTCGGACCCTGTTCTGAACGGGATCTCAAATTTTGTTTAAGGTCAGTCCCTCTTCTTTCCTGTTGAAGTTATCCTTATGCTTGTATATCTCAATTGCTTCACTGTATAAGCGAGTGGAATAATGTGTCGTTGTTGAGAGGATTAAGGTCTTATCGAATTGATTATTATTATTATCGAGAAGAGCGTGTTCAACTACAGCTGATTTTTCAGTTTGTCCAAACCGACAATTTCGACTGGGTTCACTATTCCGTGCCTTGAAACTTCGTTTGGTGGTTCCTACACATACTTTTCCACAAGAGCACGGAATCCTTTATACCCCAGCATTGGATAGAGAGTTTTTTGAATCTTTAGCAGACCTCAGATGTTTCTGTAGTTTCCTCGTGGGCTTATAAATTTTTTTGATGTTGTGCTTTTCCAAGTTTTTTCTAATGCAATCTGTGGTTCCCTCAGGTAGGGCAGAAAAGCGGTTCCTGTTGTTGGAGTGTCGTCTTTTGTTTCAGGGTGTGAGTTCTTGGTACCCTGCTCCGGAAAAGCGTTTTAGGCCCTTTTCGTTTTTCTTACATGCACATGTGAGATTCTAAATAGATGTGAGCAAACAACACTGGATCCAAAAGAGTATTACAAATATTCAGCGAATGATAAACTCGAATGACAAATTGTCGAAAAAACTTAACTGTTGGTTCTGATGATGTACATTTATCCCTTATGATTATTAAATGAAGCAACCCTTAAGCGACCAAGGGATAACTCTTGATTCGCTCTGTATAATCGTATGTTCTGTACGAATAAAAATCCAGCCCAACGTGATATTCCAAAACCCACCAGATAACCCAATGATTCAAACATTGTTTCGCCGAATTCTTTTGTTACAGTTGCATAATTACGGTGAATATCAATAAATAATTATTCAAATATTTTGTTGTTTTAAAATTCTTATTCTATTCAGTAAATATTGGTATCACGTTTGCTTTTGTTATCATGTAACTAGGGCTACAAAATTATCTAATGAAGAAATTTTTCTATTCATAAACAGTGCAAGATTAATTTATATTAATCATTAGGATGACATACCTGCACATCTGTTTCGGCCTCATTTGCTCATCATCGGTGAAAAGTAGGTCCTAACCAACAATTCGAAAATCCAGTGATAGGATCAGATTGAAAAAAACTAACAATTTTTCGACAAAAAAAATAGTTGGCCATGAAATTCAATGCTTTATAATTTTCGTATTCCACACTTTGTAGGTTTATCGGAATTTTCATCTGCTGATTAACTAGTCACAAAAATGAGAACACTATTTCTCGCCCAATCCACTGCACATCTCGCATTTTTTACTTTCGTCAATGAATCATCATTAGACATTCGTTCAGCGTTAGCACGTTCCACTGTACTAGGTTTCTGAACAGAATTTTTGAAGTTTGGACCTCATTTGAACTTGGATCGTGCTTGGAAATCGGAATCCCGTTGAGGTAGGCACTGCATGGACTCTCAGACACTTTGAAGGTTGCCGCTATCTCTGATGACGAAACTGATGTTATCGCGTCTCAACATGAACAGGGTTAGTCGAAAATGACGTCATAGGGGTGAAGAGAGGGAGCGCGAGATATTTTTACTGAAGTGAGTTTTTGAACTGCTAAGATAAAATAATCATGTACTCATGATTCAGCGGTCTTTGCTGGCTAACATATCCTAAACCTTATCTGCTGTCACATTATAGCCTTGGAAAAATACGCGAGCATCAAACATGGCGAGATTTTATACAATACTAGCCGACCTGTGCCCACTCCTTTGGCGTTAATTATTTTATTTCATACTGCATCGAGTCCGGTAAAAATTTTACCGGACTCTAATGAAATGGGGCAAGAATCAATACAAATTAATAAACATGTAATTAAAGACATTCTAAACATTAAAAGTAACATGAATTGTTCGATCTGTATTCCCAGTTATTTAAACTTTCGGTAAACCATCGTGGAGAGTGGAACTCGAGCAAGCACTTGTACTAATAATTTCTTTAGATTTCTTAGTTAAGACTTGCACAAAACTTTCTCCTCCCTGGATCATTTTAGCCACTTTGTTCTTTCCTTCCAACGAATCCTCAATATACTTTTCTGCCACGGAGAAACTCTTCCATCCTCCATGTCTTTTGAGAACAGAAAATTCCGCTCCCGCATTTGCTAGTAATTCGCCGATGTGCGGCGAAAACTATGGCCGGTGTACAACTCGGGATTTGCTAATCCTAGAAATTCCGCAATTTTCTTGGGAACTCCACCGACTGCGCGCTGGGAAATGCACTTGCCATTACGGTATCCTACGAACAATTTGTTGTGACCTAAACCTTTGGGCCGCAAGGCAACGTATCTTCGGAACAGTTCCAACACACTTATGCCGTCCATTTTATCAATGACCGTAAATACTCTTCTTTGATTCGTTTTTGAGAAAGGGATTGTGATTACCAATTGTGTAGAAGTTTCCTGGATGTCATCCAAAGACATTTCATATATCTCTTCGCGGCGACAACCACCAGCGACGGCGATTAAACCAACAATCTAACAAGAACACAAAATTATCAGTAAATATTGAAATGTACATCTAAAATTATTACCTTTGCCAAAAGATATTGTTGATCTGGTGCCTCTTTCACAAATTTTACCAATTCTTCTCTGGTGAGTGTTTTAGCTTGTTTAGGTTGATAGCCAACAGACTGATTTTTAAGGAACGCTCGAAGTTTAGAGAATCTTGATATATCCACGTTTTCATTAAAATGTAGCATGGCTTCAACCATCGAATACTTTGACCAGAGTGAAGAACTGGACATTTTCTTCGACTAGAAAATCACCAATAATGAATCAAAAGAATATTAAGTGCAACTTACCAGATCGAACAAATACGCCAGCATAATTTCCTCATTGATTTCACTGACTGCGTTTATCCTTTTCCAGTCGCAAAACTGTTTATATTCGCTTCATTATATTTACGCAAAACATCTTCGGGAATGTTATTGTTTGTCGACATTTTGTCTGTTGACATTTCGTTTCACAAAAGTCAACAAAACAAACACCAGAAACAGTAACCTTAGAAACTAGCGTTTCCATCATGGATGATCATATTTTCAATTTTTGTTTCATTTATGTAAGATTTAGTGTCTGCAGTATGAAATAAAACGCATTACGACATACGACCTGGAAACTTTTACAGTAACTCGTCTCAAAATTACGGCAACAATTCGACAACATTTCGACTCGTACTGTAAAAATGCGTTTCCCGGACTTATGACGTAAATTACTACTTGTAGTTCAATTATATTGTGTAGTTCTTAGTACTGAGTTTTATCAGGTTCTTCACAATGCTCTGCCTGAAGGGCGCACTCAAACAAGTGTTGCTAGGAGTTGAAAATTTAAACCCCTTCGTTTACTCCGTTAGGCGATGAGTTTTGATAAAATACGAATACGTCTTCCATCTAGTCTGTTGAAGAATGTTTATGCAAAATTTCAAGTAGGTTGGACCTAGGAGTCTCGTTGTCCCAAACAAACTTTGCCTCCGTTTTTCATCCCCTTAGGGAAAGATTATCGGAAAATCCTTTATCATCGGATGTCTACGCCATACAAAGAACACACCTTCCAAGAATCAGGTCTCTACGATCAACGGTCCAGGCTGTGGTTGATTCACCCTCAAAATAACTTGAAGTCAGTTATTCAGCACAAAGCATTTTATATGTATAGATTATCAAAAACAAAGTTTTCAGTGATTCAAATATGAAAGCTAGCCACCGACTTCTTTGTAGAACTGATAGAGACCAGTTGGTGAACATTGTGTATACTATCATTTCTCACTGAATTTTTGTTTCCATTGGTAGAATGTTCATGATCAGATCAGTATTTCCCTTCACACAAAGTCAGAAACGAACCTCTTTATAATATTACCAACATTCGTTTGCTAATATGTACCTATTATCCAACTCCGAAGGAATCTCGAATTGAAACGTGTAGAATTCATATCTAAAAGAACAGATTGATTGAGTATCATCCTTCGTCATTTTCAACTAAATTGACTGTTCACGTTCACATCATTTCAAACTTCCACTTTTTTATACTGCTGCTCTGCTATACGAATATCGAGAGGTTGAAAGTTCCTCAAAATAAAGCAATAAAAATAATAACTATTTGTTGGAAACAAAAGTGATCAGCTGTGTTTGAAATAAATGAATCTTGAATCATTTTTCTACCTGTGAATGATATTCAACTCGAACATTTGAATCATCAGGTGTTGCCTGTTGCAGCTGTATTCGTGGCACAAGAATAGCAACATCTATTATTTTTTTGGGAAAAGTTAGATGAGGTTCTTAGTGTCACTTTCAGACCAAAGTATAAAATGTTGGTTTGTGGCGATTTTAATATCAATTGTTATGACAGTTTCAATAATGATTTTAAGAAGCTGTGTAATGTCTTCAGTTGTTATAACATGAGACATATGGTGGGTTGGCCAACCAGAGTAACACCAAGTACAGCTTCAGCAATTGATCAAATATTTTCAAATTTCACTGACATTGGTACATGCGGTGTATTCGACAATAATGTTTCGGATCATAAATCAATATTTTTTGATTATGGGATAGAGCGAGTTCATTCGAAGGTGGATGGCGAATTCAGGCGTTCATTCGGTGAAACTGCAATTTCATCTTTTGTGACTGCCATTCGGGAGGAATCCTGGGAAGATTTGCTCAATGTATTTGATTCGAATTTAGCTTATCATTACTTTTGGGAGAGATTTTCTTATTACTTCGAAATTAATTTCCCAAAACGTAAAAGATATAATAGAACTGTTCAAAGCAATAAATGGGTAAATGAGGAAGTCAAAATTTCAAGTAGAACCTTGAAAGACCTATATAATCTTAAAAAAGTGCGAAAGGATCTTGAGATTTGTTATAAAATGGAAAAGCAAAAACATTTTAAGTTAGTGAAATCAACAAAGAAAGAATATTCTCGAAAACAAATTGATGAGTCTGATAATCCTTCAAAAACAGCTTGGAGAATTGTTTCAGAATTATCCAATAAACCAAAATGTAACACTGAAAAGATTTCAATAGAGCTTAGTGACACTGTTGTCGATTCACCCATAGAAGTCGCTAACAAGTTTAATGATTATTTCATAGAGGTAACCAAGGTATTGTCTGGTCAAATTGATAAGAGGAATCTGGACTTTCAATGTTTTGCGAGAAAAACTCCATCCCCTAGTAATTCGTTATTTTTAAACCCCTATACCGAATCTGAATTATATGAATTACTGAATAGCAAACTAAAAAATAAAAGTTCTTCAGGTTATGACGAACTCCCTATGTTTCTTTTGAAAAATAGTCTGAATGTTTTAATAAAACCTTTACTTCATTTGGTGAATCTGTCATTCAGTGAAGGCTCATTTCCCGATCAAATGAAAATAGGTAAAATCGTACCAGTATATAAGAAGAATAGTCGAAAATTGCTGGAAAATTACAGGCCAGTAACAATCCCATCAAGTATGTCGAAAATATTCGAATATGCTTTTCTTAATAGACTTCTATCATTTTCTTATCACAATAACATCTTCACAAAAAACCAACACGGTTTTCTGAATAAAAAATCCACTACTAAAGCTATATATTCATATCATAGAGAGATTGTGAATTGTATCGAGGCAGGCGAGTGCCCTGTTGGGATATTCTGCGATCTCAGCAGGGCCTTCGACTGTGTCGATCATAACATCCTCTTGAGTAAACTTTATAGTTATGGCATAAGGGGTAAACCATTGGCATGGTTGACGGATTATCTGTCTCATAGGAAACAATATGTTGCTATTAACAATGCAACCTCCAGTATGGTCGTCTCCGAATTAGGAGTACCTCAGGGGTCGATATTGGGACCTATCTTGTTTGTTTTGTACATAAATGATTTGGAGTATGCAACGCCTGGAACATTCATAACAATGTATGCAGATGACACGTCAATTATAATCTCTGACAAATCAGATTCAGTATTGGAAGAAAAATGTAACAAAGTTTTTGGGAGTATTAATAAATGGTTTTCTGCGAACAATTTATTTTTGAACGCGAAGAAAACAGAATCAATAAGATTTCATCATCGTCAACGGGAATGTAATGTCATAAGTTTCAGAACGAATGAATGTTCCGATACTGTAACAACAGAATGTGCGAGATTGAAATTTTTAGGTCTTCACATTGATGAACACTTGAATTGGCAGAACCACTGTGAGTTCCTTATCAAAACTATCAACTCTATCTCATATCAGTTTCGAAATATTAGGCAGGTTTTGAATGTTGATCAACTGCTGAGGCAGTGGAGTGTGCTTCTGGGGTCTTTCCTCCCGCTGCTCCGATGTCTTTATAGCACAAAAAAAACTCATACGAATCATTAGTGGCTTAAGTCATCGTGATTCATGCAGAAATGCTTTTAAAAATTTAAGAATTTTAACTGTTCCCAGTCTTTTAATTTTTGACTTGTGCTTGTCTGTTTTTGAGAATAGAAATAAGTTGTTCGTACCGTATAAATCTAAGCACAATATTGATACAAGACAAAAAAATAATGTTTTTGTACCATTTGCCAAAACCAAATTAGCTTTCGAATCACCCGATCAAATGGCTCCACGTGCATATAATTTGCTGCCAGATAGCTTGAAAGAATCTAAAACAATGCATATCTTCAAAAGAAAACTCAAAGATTTCCTTGTTGATAACTGTTATTATCGTTTTGAAGAATTTATGTGTATAAATAGGTAGTTTTCTTTATCTTTTTTTTCAGGAACTTTCATTATCCGATCTATTTTTTTGACGATTCCTATACAAATTTTATAACTTTGTCTAAAAGGAAAATAAAGATGTATTGTATTATTATTGTATTGTATTATTAACATTTTTCAATATAATAATAACAGTAAGTACATTTATTTCGTCAATAAAGTGTGCACTGATGATATAATTGAATCAGCGAGAATATTACGGGGAGAATTTTGTTAAATAAGATCTACTGAATAAACTCTTTTCAATGCTGTACAACTCTTTTTTAGAATCAGTTGTTCCGTCAATTTTTATGCATAGGTTTTTGCAGTTTTCAACATAGTCTATTGAAAGATTGAAAAACTCAGCTCATAGCTTTTCTTAAACAGGGTGGTAGTACGGTGCCCTGGTGGTAGTAACAGCTGTTTGCCCTCAGGTTATGGTTGAATGAACGTTAATGCTTGTGCTTGTTATTCGAAAACAGGCAAACACAATATAAGGGTATGAGTTCTCATAACATAACATAACAAATATTAGATCTTCTCAGAGAATCTCTTCAAGAGTTCCTGGAAACCAACACTCATAGGTTATTTTTGCAAAACATCCTTTTCACAGAAGAACAAGTAAGAATCGGAGTACTGAAATGTATTACAATAGAAGTTTATTTCATGTACATTTCAAGTATCGCGAAATTCTATATTATCCGCTATATTGAGAATATAACTACATAGAAAAAATGTATTTCAATATAACTTTTTGTCGCATATAATGAATGAATACATGACTAGATGGAACAAAAATTAATTGAAAGAATATTCAGTTCTATTCAACACATAAAAAGGGTTCTTTTAGCCGAATATGTCATTAAAGTTTCTGTTCAGAAATGATATTTGAAATGTTATTAATATCATCATCACCTGGGGATCTATTCTCGACTCTACGCCTAAGAAACTAACACTCATATTCACCCATTGTGTTATCTTAGCTACCACTGTAGTTGTATTTTTAGAATATACGATATTTGGAAATTTTCCCTTTGGGAATGGTCAGGATTGGGCCCCTAAAGATACAACCTCTCAGAATCACCATCAGAAAGTACAAAATTATTGAAAATAGTGTTGCATTTTAAATTGGTGATACTTTAGGCATTTCAAAATCTGATACATCTTGTAGAAGCGATCAATTAACAAAAGATAACAAAAAATAAAACATGTTCAGAGAAAAGCATCAAGAAAATAGTCGAGTCTAGTTCAACTTCAGTAACTGGTAAGAGGAAAATTTGGTGGCAATCGAGGAATATGTAGTAAAAGTTATCTCGATCTCATTTTGCTTTACTTCACCTTTTCTATTTGTGTAATTACAAATTGTATTATATTGATCCCTTTGTGAAATGTACAGTATTCGACGGCACTCATCCATCCACCTTTGTTGGCCTTCAATTGATGAAGGAATAAATGTATATTTGTGAAAAATTGTAAGTATCGGAAAATACTGTCCTAGGCAATGAGTACATCAGAGCTGTTACCCAGTTCAGGACCGGTTTATCAATGCAAGATATCTATCAGATAAAAATAACCAACAGTTTTCATCCTTGTCACTGCCAAAGATTAATCACGCACACCCTCTCATTTCTTCCACCTGTCTGACAGATAACTCATTTATCCTTGTATTGAAAAACTGGCCCTCAGTGTTATAGCGCCCCACTAATACACATCACAGGATAATATTCAAAATAAATCTTCAGCTGCCAAGGTGTGAATACAGTTTTTCAAAAAAAGGATCCCTCGACATAATGAAATTTATTAATATTATACTCCACGGAGTTGCTGGGTACTTATTCTAGAATATCTACAAGATACATAGGGTATAAACATTTTAAATTTATTCTTCCTGATTTTGAAACCTTTTTCCAACAGGATAGAAGCATGTACCTCAATGTAAATGACGTTTGCAAACTGCATCCTGGACAGTTGGTATTGTGTGTGAAGTAAACAAAAGAGAATAAGGACGAATGTTTATGGTTATTTCCTTGACAAACACATGATGGTTATTTGTCGAGAAGGAACAATGTTATTTTGCTTATTTTGAATCGCCATATACTATGTATACACCAATTATGAACGCGAAACCTAAAAGCATCTATTTAGTAATAAGTAAATTATCCAAGCATTTAACTTGCGACATAAATGAATAATTCATGTCTACACATCGTCTAATTATTTTTTTTTCGAACTTTTGCTTGTTATTCAGAAATTAATGATAATTTTGAAGGTCACAAGTACACAAGAATAACTCGATGCCATTAGTGTATGTGGTCGATACACCTATGCAAATTAATTTCTTCAGAATCGAACGATTATTGCCTAATTGATAACCTATATAAAATGTTATTCACACGACGAAAAAAAACACTCGCATTTCGGTGAGCTGTGAATAATTTTTCGAATTGGTTATCAAATGATGAAGTCATGGAAATTTTCCTAAGATCGACATGCCAGGTTAGCTTTGCACAATAATATAATTAGTACGCATGCGCACACTGTTGAATGTTTTTGTAGTTCTCGGGTAATGATTATCTACTCTGGTCATTTCAAAAAACTCGTTACGAACTGATTTGGAAACTTGTTTGGGCGTTATTCTTGGTAAAAACGATGATTTTGAAAATAATTCGGCAACCGAAATGTATCCTTCAAAAGCACTGCAACTACAAAAACTTTTCAACTTTTCAACAGACCGTATATAAATAATAATAATAATATTCGAATGGGTGATTAAATCACCTTGTTGTAGTGGTGAGGTAAAGATGGTAGCTGACTAAAAGAACGTATCCATGAGAAAGCTTTGGGCTTTGGTCCCCCTTTCCTTCCAAATTATCTTCTTATATTCTGCTCTCGTATGAAACTGATCATGTATGCAAGCAATCTTCCTGATTCTCAGATTTTCGGCAAAAAAGGAAATCTGATGAAAATTTCCGCTTGTGGTCTGTGTAACCTTTATTTCAGTTCAAGCTGTAAGTACAAGCTCTTGCTGAGAAAGAAGTGAGTACGATTGGGCTTTTGCATAAGTTCATGGTGGGATTTTTTGATCTCAACTTGATATGATGAGGAGCATGCTGTACGAGAGATATTAAAGTAATCATCGCAAAAAGCAACTTTTTGCATCTTCCATAAACCCAGGGCCGTTTGACTTTTACAAATATGCTATTATTTGAACATCGCAATGAAAGGCATCAGTCGGATAGTTGGATAGCACTTGCTATCTATTATTCACACCAAATTAGGTGTTTGCTGGAAAAATTAAAGCATATATACTAACAAACTAGGTACTATTCACATCGGTGCAGCTTTAAATAACAAAACATCTGGTTGAGAGTGCAAAATTTACATGATCATGAACCCTTTTGTTTGAAGATACCAAATAAGTGAAGAATATTTTGAGGGAAACAGCAATATTTTTTTCGAGAATTGTTTGTGTGAAAGTTACAACTTATAATTAATGTGACGTCATGCCTAGTCGACAAAATTTCACCCGATAATTAAAATCCAGTAGCCTATCAGGCGGAAGGCCGGGGTTCGAATCCTCGCCGGGCCACCATGCTGGGTAATCGCACGTTAAAAGGTAAGGCCTCGTTGATCCATTGCTCGCACAAGTTTCGACTTCTGAGGGTTGACGTTCGTCAGCTGGTTAACGGAACGAACAATTTTAGACCATTTTTTTTTTGTTATAAAATGGATAGTCATATATCTAAGCAATGAATATTTCTTTGTAAATGTGATAGTTGGAGAGTAATTTTTTGTTTGCATCGCTTCACGAGAAATAGTATGGTCCTAATACTCCGGGAAATAGATGAAAAAGAAGAGAATAAATTACAAATGGTGTATCTGAGGAAGTTCGATTTGAACAAGTTCACAGCCCACTCGAATATACAAAAATATATGACAGTAATCCAGTAATTTTGTGGTCTTGTATAAACATTTCAAGCTATTTTCAGGCCCTGTAGAAATTACTTAGATTCAATTATTCTTCGTTCTTTGTGTCGAAATGTGACATTGGCATGATTGATTTGTCAGTAGTTCTACCAGGTGTTTATTTTTACAGAACACACTTTGAATTGAATCTTCCTAGCTCAATTTCTCTTTTGGGAAGATGCATTCTTCATTGGTCTATATATTCAACTATATAGCGACGGACTTTTTTGCAGACCTTGTTGTACAAAACTGTAGCATTTTGATTTATCTCGTAGGGGTCAGACAGCGTCTACAATGTAAACGCAAAAAAATGTGTTTATTTTCGTCATCACATTAGAAACCTCTGAAATTATCACTGTTTCTCCACTATATAATGCATTTATTATACATATAAACCTTCCTCTTGAATCACTCTATCTATAAAAAAAACACATCAAAATCCGTTGCGTAAATTGTAAGATCGCATACACAGACAGACAGCGGGGAGCGATTTTGTTTTATACTGTAGTGAAATGATAGTTTTGTAAGATGCCTCTTCTGGAAAAGGAGGTTGAGCTGGAAAAATCAAATTGAAAAAAGTTGTTTCAAAATCAACATTTCCTAGAACTATCTAACATTCTTTAGAAAACTGTATGGTTTCGAAAAATGGTAAAAAATTTCTCTATCTTTCTATTGACAAATTAGTAATGATAATGTGAGATTTTGACACAAAGAAGCAAAAATCAAATCTCTCCAAGAATTTTCTGCCTCGTGAGACTATTCTTAATTTTGTTTGTGGGTAATATATATTTTTATTTTTGGCAATACGATTTTCATATGCATTTTGCATGCAAACTGGTCGTTAAACGTTCTATCAATCTATTTTTCCACTGAAGGTGGGTAGGGACATTGAGCTCATCAGGTCAATTTCAATAAAACCGCCAAGTGCCTTTGGACTGCTATAAAAAACTACCAACTAAACTAATGAGGAATCTTCACAAACAAATTCATTAATTGATGATTCATGGCGAAGAAGAATTTTTCTTCGCCAGCAAAAGCGTGGACTAATCATCTCCAGTTTCAGATCAAAATATTTACCGATTATTTTGAGCGTGGCTTATCTGGTCTGCAAAAATATTAGCACGTGCACGAATTCTTAAATATATTTTTGTAAACTGGATCACTTGAACCGAGATAAGGCTCGAAAATTTTCGCTCCAAAGTCAAATGTTTCCGCGTAAAATTCGCATTCGTGTTATAATAATAATAATTAACGGCTTTGTTATTATCGGTCGTAACGTAGCACGTGATAGGTAGGTTGAAGGTTAGATGTCGCCACTTAAAATTTCTATTATTTTTACATATTTGAATTTTTTATTGTAACAATTATTTTTGCTCGAGCTACTCATTCTCCAATTTTTTCTACCAACCCAATTACCTACCTAACCTATATAATTATTATATTATTATACAAAAATTATATATATATATATATACATATATATGTATGTAGAAATTGATGTTTTCACGGATCTTCGATATACAAGATGAATTTTTCTGGGTTTTTATCCGTTAGGTATTTTCTGATTTGTTCGACGTTTCGAATTCCATTTTGAATTCATTTTCAAGAACTGTGAGACGAATATCTGTCCATACCGTCCTGGTCAATCACTCCCCTTACGAAGCAACCAAGCAAGAGCTAGCAAAGACTTCAATTGTCTGTTCTCCACGGAAACTGGTATTTATAATGACTCTCCTCAGTCATTATCCGACTGCGTCCGATATTAAGGCTGCATCCTGCCCATCCAGGTATTATGTAGAAATTGATGTTTTCACGGATCTTCGATATACAAGATGAATTTTTCTGGGTTTTTATCCGTTAGGTATTTTCTGATTTGTTCGACGTTTCGAATTCCATTTTGAATTCATTTTCAAGAACTGTGAGACGAATATCTGTCCATACCGTCCTGGTCAATCACTCCCCTTACGAAGCAACCAAGCAAGAGCTAGCAAAGACTTCAATTGTCTGTTCTCCACGGAAACTGGTATTTATAATGACTCTCCTCAGTCATTATCCGACTGCGTCCGATATTAAGGCTGCATCCTGCCCATCCAGGTATTATGTAGAAATTGATGTTTTCACGGATCTTCGATATACAAGATGAATTTTTCTGGGTTTTTATCCGTTAGGTATTTTCTGATTTGTTCGACGTTTCGAATTCCATTTTGAATTCATTTTCAAGAACTGTGAGACGAATATCTGTCCATACCGTCCTGGTCAATCATTCCCCTTACGAAGCAACCAAGCAAGAGCTAGCAAAGACTTCAATTGTCTGTTCTCCACGGAAACTGGTATTTATAATGACTCTCCTCAGTCATTATCCGACTGCGTCCGATATTAAGGCTGCATCCTGCCCATCCAGGTATTATGTAGAAATTGATGTTTTCACGGATCTTCGATATACAAGATGAATTTTTCTGGGTTTTTTATCCGTTAGGTATTTTCTGATTTGTTCGACGTTTCGAATTCCATTTTGAATTCATTTTCAAGAACTGTGAGACGAATATCTGTCCATACCGTCCTGGTCAATCACTCCCCTTACGAAGCAACCAAGCAAGAGCTAGCAAAGACTTCAATTGTCTGTTCTCCACGGAAACTGGTATTTATAATGACTCTCCTCAGTCATTATCCGACTGCGTCCGATATTAAGGCTGCATCCTGCCCATCCAGGTATTATGTAGAAATTGATGTTTTCACGGATCTTCGATATACAAGATGAATTTTTCTGGGTTTTTATCCGTTAGGTATTTTCTGATTTGTTCGACGTTTCGAATTCCATTTTGAATTCATTTTCAAGAACTGTGAGACGAATATCTGTCCATACCGTCCTGGTCAATCACTCCCCTTACGAATTGTGAAAACATCAATTTCTACATAATACCTGGATGGGCAGGATGCAGCCTTAATATCGGACGCAGTCGGATAATGACTGAGGAGAGTCATTATAAATACCAGTTTCCGTGGAGAACAGACAATTGAAGTCTTTGCTAGCTCTTGCTTGGTTGCTTCGTAAGGGGAGTGATTGACCAGGACGGTATGGACAGATATTCGTCTCACAGTTCTTGAAAATGAATTCAAAATGGAATTCGAAACGTCGAACAAATCAGAAAATACCTAACGGATAAAAACCCAGAAAAATTCATCTTGTATATCGAAGATCCGTGAAAACATCAATTTCTACATAATACCTGGATGGGCAGGATGCAGCCTTAATATCGGACGAAGTCGGATAATGACTGAGGAGAGTCATTATAAATACCAGTTTCCGTGGAGAACAGACAATTGAAGTCTTTGCTAGCTCTTGCTTGGTTGCTTCGTAAGGGGAGTGATTGACCAGGACGGTATGGACAGATATTCGTCTCACAGTTCTTGAAAATGAATTCAAAATGGAATTCGAAACGTCGAACAAATCAGAAAATACCTAACGGATAAAAACCCAGAAAAATTCATCTTGTATATCGAAGATCCGTGAAAACATCAATTTCTACATAATACCTGGATGGGCAGGATGCAGCCTTAATATCGGACGCAGTCGGATAATGACTGAGGAGAGTCATTATAAATACCAGTTTCCGTGGAGAACAGACAATTGAAGTCTTTGCTAGCTCTTGCTTGGTTGCTTCGTAAGGGGAGTGATTGACCAGGACGGTATGGACAGATATTCGTCTCACAGTTCTTGAAAATGAATTCAAAATGGAATTCGAAACGTCGAACAAATCAGAAAATACCTAACGGATAAAAACCCAGAAAAATTCATCTTGTATATCGAAGATCCGTGAAAACATCAATTTCTACATAATACCTGGATGGGCAGGATGCAGCCTTAATATCGGACGCAGTCGGATAATGACTGAGGAGAGTCATTTTAAATACCAGTTTCCGTGGAGAACAGACAATTGAAGTCTTTGCTAGCTCTTGCTTGGTTGCTTCGTAAGGGGAGTGATTGACCAGGACGGTATGGACAGATATTCGTCTCACAGTTCTTGAAAATGAATTCAAAATGGAATTCGAAACGTCGAACAAATCAGAAAATACCTAACGGATAAAAACCCAGAAAAATTCATCTTGTATATCGAAGATCCGTGAAAACATCAATTTCTACATAATACCTGGATGGGCAGGATGCAGCCTTAATATCGGACGCAGTCGGATAATGACTGAGGAGAGTCATTATAAATACCAGTTTCCGTGGAGAACAGACAATTGAAGTCTTTGCTAGCTCTTGCTTGGTTGCTTCGTAAGGGGAGTGATTGACCAGGACGGTATGGACAGATATTCGTCTCACAGTTCTTGAAAATGAATTCAAAATGGAATTCGAAACGCCGAACAAATCAGAAAATACCTAACGGATAAAAACCCAGAAAAATTCATCTTGTATATATATGTATATATATATATATATATATATATATGTATATAGAAATATATATATACATATATATATATATATATAATCAAGTATTCGAATCATTCAAAATGTCAACAAAATATACCAGAAAAATTCACACCTCTACTATTCAACCAATAAGATGCTTCAATTTTTTGACTTGTTACCATGGCAACTGAAAAAATTTTCGGGAATTTTTCAAGGCTCCACGATATTTGACAGTTCAAAAAATAAACATGATCTACAACCCTTAAATAATGTAGATATTATACCTGTGAAAAATGCAAAATACATTTCTACCAACCTTAGAGACCTGAATTATGAAATGGCGATAGACTACACAAGTACCTGTTTTTATTTTTCATTTAAGGAAATATGGTAGATATACCTACATAGGAATTTCTTCGAAATTGCGTCGTTACTTGTAAAAATATGTTTCTAAAAACTTTAGTTAGCTAAAATTACCAAAGGGCGGTAACTGGGCTGGTACCCATCTTAGTTTTAGCATTTGGTTTAACTGAAGTTGTTTTTTTTTATTTAACGAAATATGTTGGATATACCTATATGATTTTTTTATACTAGTAATTATTGAGCTTTCTGACAGAACCAGTTACTCAGAAATGACGAATCAACATATGTCTAAAACAGCAATACCCTGACCAACTTGGCATTCAGAGAAATTGATTAAAAATGTCAGGTTTTGAATAATTTTTTTTTCCGAATTATGGTGTAAAATTTCTTTACCGAATACCACGCAAGCTTGAATTATTCCTGGAAATTTTCTTTCGGGCACGAAAATCTACTTATTATTATTTATTTATTTTCGATATATTCGTGCCTTCTAAAAATTTCCAGAAATAGTTTAACCTCTTGTGATACTATAAGTGAAACTTTCGAAAACGTATATCAAAATTTTCGTTCCGTAGTTTTCTGGGTTTGTAGCCTACCATAATCTGAAAAAATAAGAAATAATGGAATCTATACAAGTGTAGAAGGGCAGATTTTCAATCTACTCCGAAAAGTTGCTGCGTCTATTGAAAAACAGTTCTCTCCGGATAGAACAAGTTCAATTAGCAACTTCTCTTGTAAGTCAAATTTTGACTATTTACTTGTAGCC
Organism: Zygogramma bicolorata; assembly: GCA_032362365.1. NCBI lineage: Eukaryota > Metazoa > Arthropoda > Insecta > Coleoptera > Chrysomelidae > Zygogramma > Zygogramma bicolorata. The sequence goes on along the minus strand of JAVJAQ010000847.1, from coordinate 192,557 downwards.
TTGGTCACAGAATATTCAACTATGTACAGTAATTTTCACAGTAAATGGTGTTGGCTTATTAACTGCAATAAACTACCCGATTTAATCCCATTGTGTAGAAAATCATCTGGTAAAAGATGCAAATGTGCTACAGGGTCGAACTTAAGAAATTTGAATTTTGCATAATGTAGGAGATATACAAGTAATGTATTTAAATGTTACAATTCTATGCTATATTTAGTTCAGTGTCGCTATCGCTATCCTCATCTAAATTAATTATAATTGGCGCAATTGATTTTACAGAAAGGTACGGGTTTTCAACATTTATAACATGACTAACAGAACTTTTCCAACTCTCGGTAGAAATGTCATTCATACAGTTCCTAATTAATTCTACCACACTACCACTTAAAGTCGAAGAAGTATTTTTTCCGCGCACGCTCGATTTGAGTTGGTGCCGCATAAGCTCTATGGGATTAAACACGCAGTAGTAGGGAGGTAGTCGTAACACTGTATGTCCCAATTCTTCTGCAATTGTATCACAAACATACGTTTTTTTTAAGAAAATGACTGCAGCACTTGTAGAAGTTTTTTTTTTGTATAATTTTCCTCAAAATATATGTCATTTGCAGCCATGAAGTTTCGAATCTCCAATTTCGTATTCTTTGAGCCAGGAATATTTTGCAATTATCGACTATGATAGCTTGCGTTGTCCATTACTATAACGCTGTTTGGCGGAATGTTGGATAATAGACAATTTTTAAACCAATCTTCAAAAAGCTCTGCTGTTGTATCTTCGTGATAATCAACACAAGAGTCCTTAATATTTTTGGCAGAAAGTCACATAGCGTTTGGGATCCAACCATTTTCTGATCCTGCGTGTAATATTGTGATTCTCTTCCCTTTATTTGATGGTGCTTTTGTTTTACACTCATCAGAGGAATCAGACCATCCTTTGGAAGGGGTGTCATGCGTGTCAAACCACGTCTCGTCGAGGTAGAGTATTGGCCAATTTTCAGACCGATATTTTCTTATTGAAGTTATATATTCAGAACGCCAGTTTATTAAACGTGTGGATTCCATTATTACTTGTCTCTTGTCAATTTCGCGATATTTAAAGCCCATTGCAGACAGAGCTCGCCAAAGAGTAGTAAGGCCACAGTTGATGTGAGTTTCGTCATTGATGAGCCGCTGTTTCAGACTTTTGAATGTAGGGACACGCTGCTCATCGTACATAGTGTAGATTTTTCGCCTTATCAAATCTTTTTCTCAGTCGTCTAGACTTTTTGTGACACCAGAATCTTTACGCTTTTTTCTTGATTCCATGGAATATTCAACAATTCGTCTAACTGAAGTAAGAGGCACCTTCGTCAAATCACTGGTTACTTTTGCTGCAGCACCCGCGTTATATCCTTGCTGAAGTAAGGAACTATACACATTTTTTATAATGATTTTCGCGTCACAAGATAAGTGATTCTTCTTTAACGAACCACTGGAAGAAGCACTATTACTTTTTATCCACGGACGCCACATACTGCCTATTCTGTACGTTGGGGTATAAAGTCTTTGCTATAAATGTCTGTAATAACAAATAAATGTTATAAAATTATTGCACGCCGTAACACAAGTGAACACTTCCAATGAAATACAAAGACTAAAATGAACAAGAAGTGTAAGCTGTAATCCTCTACTATCCCTCTCTGAGAAACAAAATTACCTGAATCCGGTCCTATTACATTTATGATGTGCATCTCGGATTTTACAACTTAAGGGTCTAATTGGTTTTATTATAATCCTTCAGTCAATACCATTTATTGTGAACACTACTATAGTAGTTGAGTATACTGTGTCTTGCTGCTGCGATATCATTTCGAAATTTTGGAATACGATTAAAATTATTACCAATGTTTATCAAGCACAATTCATGGTTAACGTTCACATAAAAAGTGAAAAAAACACTTGAAAACTGTAGCAGTCGCTCACAAATGTTTACGGTTCGAGAATTTCAAACAACATCGAAAGTCCTAACCTCAAATAGCAATAGTTGTCAAACTGTTGATTAGGAGTTGAAATGTGGCGCTAATTTCTAAATTTGAAATCCCACCAGGTAATATGCAGTGAGAATTCCAGTCTTTATAAACTCACAGAAATCACTGTTCATCTGATTGTCATGAAATTCATTGAAACAAATAAACATGTGCCTAATAGCTACCTTATAATTTCGCTACTCAGAACAAGACATTGTCAGGTGGCTTACCTGGAGTTTACGTGTCAGAGCGCAATGTGTAATTTAAGAATTTCCTTTGTGAAACGGAACAGCTGTTCAAACAAATTTTTCCCGTGCATGATCAAATATTTCATTCAACAATTATGTACAAAATGAGATGTGTCTGTGTTTGTTGGTTTCAAGTAAATTCGCAATTATTCAAGGACAGTTTGAGGATGTAACCAGAATATCAATTGCATTCGGATAGTTGAGAAAGTTGTCAACTACTGTTCTTAATGTTTTAGTACAACTCTAAATCCAAAGGAGATATAAACATAAAAAATTGAAAAACTAAGGTTATAGTACGGTGTTACGTCATATCTCTCTATTGCCATACAACGTCCTTAATAGTAGATTATGCCAAGAGGGAAATAATAATAGTCATTATGGCGAGTAGTATACTCCACCGTATTCAAACAATATCATTTACGACTAATCTATTTATCATAAATGAATGATTCTCCACTTTCATCCATTTCAATAAAAAACAAACATTACTTACGCGTTCAACACTGACACTTTGGAGTTTGGTCATTTCGTCTCCATGGTAATATACAATTCGAGAAATTTTGTGATAGGACTACAAGAGGGAATAATAGTATATTATTCAACGAACGTATAAGGATGGCTATTATTCACGAGGTGAACTTTACTAAATTACCGAGAGAATAATAGCCATTATACGCGAGTTGAATAGTGCACTTCATCCACGACTAATAGAAAAAAAAATAGAAATTGTTGTTGGAAAATTTTGTAACATCACATAATTACATATTTTCAGAATTTTCTCATATTTATTTTATTCTAACGAATATTTCGTAAAATACTGTTGTGAGTCAAATTTGTTTGGATTCAAAAGCTATTTCGACATATATGACACGCACATTCATAGTCACTGATAGCTCAGAGTAGATGCTCCTTGCCTCCTTTTTTTATATGTTTATATTGTTTACATGAAAAAAATTTAAAAACCGATTGTTTGTAGAAATACAAATTAATATTTCAGCTAAATCATTGAAGTATTCGACAGCAGTGAATAATGGGTTCCATTAAGGTCGAGCAAACGGACGTATAATGGGTACATTATACTATAGTCGTGAATAAAGATTATTACTATCAATTGCACGCCATTATCCCCTAAGGGAATAATATTTGGCATTATACTGCAGAAACCAGTTATAAGTTATAAACATTTATGTTTCTTGGGATAAATAAAGATATATATATATATATATATATATATATATATATATATATATATATATATAACACTTACATCATGTATTAGTCGTAAATGAAGAATATTATTATAAAGATAATGGACTTAGCAAAATTCAAATAAGATGAAAATTCAAAGAATTTTTTTTATTTGGTCATTTCCATTCCCTCTTCCATCATATTTGCAATAGAAGATTAATCAAAATGCAATAAATTTCTTGGAATTCACAATGCCCGAAATCATTAACGAATATTATTTTCCAATACTGCAAAAACCTGACGATACCAAGATTATAATTCACAAATCGTTGAGATGAACGTGAAAAAGCCACATCCAACAGTATGATTCACAGGCAGGTGAATATGTTCGTCTATCTGATCAGAATTTCAACAAGGAACAAAACTCGACGCAGGATGTCGTGATAAACAATGATTCCTTTCTGTCAAAAAATCACCAGAAGGAGTATACCTATGAATAGAAATTCAGAAGTTTGACGAATTCAAGCCAACCCAATCTAAAAAAGATTCTTATATTGCGTAAAGCATGTTTCGAAATTAAAGAATATATAACAAGGAAGAAAGTTATTTGTCAGAAATGTTTTATACACTTTCATGTGAATCATGTCACAATTTTACGTAAGCCTAACTGGAAAAATATTGAAGACCCGTACGAAAGAACATAAAAATAATCGGTTTCTAATGTTCATGTATTTTCCATGTTCTTTCAAATTCTGATGCCCAGAATGAAAGATCAGCCTTATCTCAAACACAAGCTGAGTAATTATCCCAAAAGGATCAACCATAAACCTCACATCTTTTTAACAACGGTTATCAGCGTGAACCAAACCTACTGAATTTCGAAACCAATGTTTATTTCTCCTTCCAGATCCGATAATAATTATAACCAGTAATCTGTGACTCATCAACATGCCCAGAAAGACAGAAGAATCACGTGAAATATTGATAAGCAATTCGGAATGTTTTATCGCTCGTCAAACAAAAGATGGTGTTTCCTAGAAATTATGTCCATTATCGGATCGTCACTAATTCAAATATCAACAGAATGTCATTGGATGAATGTCGCCCGGGTGCGCATTCAAAATATTTAACTTTCTTTTGTCAGTGAATATTTGATGAGCGATGGAGTTTTGCAATAATCATTCTGCGATAGCTTCGACTCGTTTTGGTATAGTGCACAAAATTCACGTGGTTTTCTGATCAAAATTGGTATGTTGTGCCGGTGGTTCAGATTGAAGACAGTTCGTGGAAAAACTTGACGGCAACCCTGTTGAAATAAACGACAATGGAAAGTTATGAGTATATCGTGGGCTATCGCTGTAAGTATTATTCTGCTCCATGATGAATATGGAAGTTCTGGAAGAGTTGGATCTGATTGTCAAAAAAGTCACTAGAATCGTTTGCCGACAATGACTGTTGTTATATTACAGGTATCTCTTATGTAATAAAATATTCGTCGTAGTGGTGGCTAGGAAAGTAATCATGTGTCCATATTAAATGAGTGACTTTTTTATATACTATATGGAACAAAGAATATAATATATTTTATCTTTTCCCAGTGTTTTTATTTTATTTTATTCTTATTCATCAAAAAACAATTTCATAAAGTGAACAAGAAATGAATGTTTGAAAGATCAATTTCAATACATTTATGTGTCAAATAGGCATTGCCCAAACGAATTTCATTCCTACTCCAACAATATCAATATTGTAATTGTTTGTAAACGTCGCATCTGGCTCCGTAGAGGTTAAAATGTTTCACAATACAATTCAGCGTCTTTAGTTTCAATAACGCGTCAGGCATGCCAATGATATCTCATAAATTATCGTTACGTTTCACGAGGATTGTTGCAAATAGCAAAATTTGGATTATTTACTAAAATATTAACGGCTTTTCCGATACTGATATAGTGAACTGACTTTGTGCGACGAGAGCGCTGAATAATGAAACGTTGACGTGCTATGTTTGGAAACTACTGTCTTAGTGATTGAGTAGGTTTGTAGTTTTCAAGGAAACTGAATGAGTACCTACTTTTTTTCTGTCCGTTTCATATTAAGACAATGTGTAATAACTGTAATATCGTGTCAGGCATAGCTCGTTTTGTACAATTGTGTTGGTGTGTACATAGTAGGAGAGCCCACGATGCTAAATCGAGATTTACTCGAGCGCCATAGAGACCTATTGGGTTGCAAAGCTTAGATGATAAAAAGAAAAATTGTTATATAATGTATACCTTTCCATCGCGCGGGGGGAGCGGCTATAGACTTTAAAAAATGTAAAAAAAACTGTTGCATGGACATACTCGAGCGCGTCAGATATTGATATCATCTATGTCCTACATATTTGTAAAAATGTACGTATGTTAATCTGATTGTTTCCATGATGGGGGTGGTCATTAACTGCAATAAACTACCCGATTTAATCCCATTGTGTAGAAAATCATCTGGTAAAAGATGCAAATGTGCTACAGGGTCGAACTTAAGAAATTTGAATTTTGCATGATGTAGGAGATATACAAGTAATTTATTTAAATGTTACAATTCTATTCTATATTTAGTTCAGTGTCGCTATCGCTATCCTCATCTAAATTAATTATAATTGGCGCAATTGATTTTACAGAAAGGTACGAGTTTTCAACATTTATAATGAAAATTCATAAATGAACAAGAAGTGTGAACTGTAATCCTCTACAATCCCTCTCTGAGAAACAAAATTACCTAAATCCGGTCTCAATCTCTTTACTGAATATGAGGAAGAGGTCTTTGATTCCATCACAGATAGAAATGGGATTTCATGGTGTTCATGAAAAGTCTTGAAATAATTTCAAAATAGAGGTGGTAGGACTGTGTTTCAACTGATGCCAAAATTTTCTCTTGATCAGATCAGCGTTTCGATGAACGAAAGACATATATTTTTATTTCACATTGAGCCACGTATTCATTAATAGCCGGTATCTAATTCAAATTAAGGACAACAAATTCCATCTCACTAACATTGACATACATTTTCGGTAATAGTTTATCTGATTCGTGTGTGTGTGTGTTCCATTTTCTTCCTTGTGATAAGTTGTGGAGCATCAGTCGTTTTTTACATATCGGAGATAAGATATGATTTTCATTGTTTCTGTTTATTCACCAGGCGGAAATAGTTCATCAGCGTTTGTTGAGGGAAACACGTTTGAAAAAATGTGTTATCAGAATATCCATAACAGTTACATACAATATGACGTTCTATGTGATAACTGCCAGTGTAACATTATGGTTCGGTTTGTTCCTAGTATGTCGAACGGATTGAAAACTGATTGGGAACATCATGTGACTATTTATGTTATGAATATATGAACTAAAACTTCACAAAGGAATAGATTTCAATGAACGACTGAGCATAGTGAAGAAGTCTTTAATAAAGGCGAGTTCATGAAGTTTGCTGATGCAATAGTTACAAATGAGGCCTTATATCTGTTTGTAATAATTGAAAGTCATAGAAAATGAAACAATAGAAAACACTCCCAAAACTTCAACCAAGTAACCCATTTCATTCAAAGTCACTCGAAAACGTAGTTATTTGTCACCTACTTCCAGGTTGAAAAGTGACCAATTGCTCTCTCAGAAGAAGACGAAGTCTGCAGAATACTTCGTACACATCTTTGCACTTTACCGACCGGTCTTCTTTCATTACTTCATTACAATTATTACATATTATACCAGTACCAAACGAACAGAAATTATATATAGGTACTCAGTTTATTTTTTAACAATCACAAAACTCTCCAATAACTTGCATTCTAGTTTCCTCCCTTCGACTAATGATGCTATTCGATAAAACTTTGCCCGATCTTACCCCCTTTTTTCGCCTCCCGTGTGATCCAGAAAATATCCAATAGCCTCAGATCGGGACACCTAGCAGGCCATCCCATTATTTGTGCACCTCAAATTCCCAGCAATTTTGACAGTGTTTTTTTGTTTCAGTCGATGCAGACATGACAATGGCGGCGAACAACAACAACTCGTTGACGGCGACGCTGAGCAATCCCACCGGCGGCGTCAACGCCATGAGTCAGCAGTGCGCCATCTGCGGGGACAGAGCGACGGGAAAACATTACGGGGCCGCGTCTTGCGACGGGTGCAAAGGGTTCTTCAGGAGGTCGGTTAGAAAGAATCATCTTTACACTTGCAGGTGAGTTCAGTAAAGCAGTTTATCTTTTCGCTTCTTTCGTTTTCTCTCGGATATCTGAGATGTATCTTGCTGAAGATGCTAGGAATCGCACTTCAAAAGGTGAAACCCCGTTAATTCTTTACTAGTAACATTTTCACTTTGGTAACTCTTTTACCAAAACGCGCGTCGAGTGCAAGTAGTATCAGTTTGATGTTAGGGTGATTGATCCCAAAAAAAAGTCTTAACTTCAACACCAACGGTTTCAATCTCATGTGATGTTGATGTTGTCCATTGATCTCCGAAATACCCTGTATACGATCGAAAACGAATACGATTCGCTTATCTGCTGGTAAATAGCTTTCGAACGATCAGAGGTTTCGTAATAATCATATCCCAATTCAAAAGTATGTAACAAAGTTATCAAAAATAATCGTTAATTAACCGAAATTCTTTATCCACAATCATTGCCATTCACTAGAATTCCATATTCGACTCGAATGTCATGACAGTGGCGTGACAAAGGGATGCCCTAGGCTCAAAACCATTCAAAACGTGACTTGGAAGAGTGGTATATATGTGTGTGTATGTGCTCGGATAGGCTTCCGCAGTCGGATATGTGATGACTGGAACTTCCGGTTGAACCGCGTCTGGAATCGCAAATTAGCCCCTAAATATCCCTGATATCACCGCCAAATTTTAGAAAAATTGGCTCAAGGATTATTGAGATATTCTGGAAAAACTATTTTCTACAAACGTCAGTAAAAGTATAATTTTTGACGCATGCTGTCAGTGTCTAAAATGCCATTTTATGACACTGGTGTTGAATCATTTTTAGCACTAGTGCTGAAAGTGATTTATTTGTAGAGAAAATATAATAAACATGATACAAAATGAACTGTTTATTCAATTAAAAGGACAATTAGTGGAACTGCAATTGGACGGCGTTATGCAGAAAGCTACCAACCCTCAATAGTGACGAACTGAGATAATCAGCTCTAAAGTTTTAATTGATTCAAAAAAACTGTTGGTCGTTTAGCTACTACTTTGTAACTTTTTTTGGATCTGAGATATGTCGTTTGATATCTTAGGTATGCTTTAATATTCCAAATATAAAATAGAGGTGAAAATGGCGCCTTTTTATGGATTGGTTGGTTTTTGCATTTTGCAGAGCGGGGAATTAAAGAAAAGAAGAAGAGAAAAATTAATTTTTTCTATTCTACATCCTCTGAGGTATATAATCAGGAGGGGGGTGGTAGGTTTACAGAAGAAGAAGAGTATTTTATCACCCAAATACGCACCCAACCCAATATTTGTTATATTGTGGGTTGGTAGCTTTCTGCATAACTCCGTCCAATTGAGATAAGAAACTCCATGGCCAGTCTCATTGGTGGATGTAACAGAATTTATTTTGGTGAAGCTTGTACCAGGGCAGAGAACAATGTATTCCGCCGAAGTTTTGGACGAAATTTGATCCGCAATGTTTCGTTTCCTTTGTAATTCCATTCACCGTGTCTTTTAATTGTAGTAAGACTAGCACCAGAGTCCGCCAACAAACTTGCTAAGGAACGTCGCTAATATTGTCCAGTATAAAGATGGGAATCAGGCAAATTTAGAAATTAAGCAATTTTGGCAGGCACCTTACCAAATGTGTTGATTCCAACTGGAGTCCTGAGTACTTTTTATAGTAGTTCATATGCAATGTACCACTTACAACAAAGTGGCACATTAGTTTTTGTGTCTGGTATATGCACAACTAGTGAAGTTCCAGAATCCTCGATATTATTTAATGACAAATCGCACAGTTCCTCTCAACGACAGGCTCCAAAAACACCAAAAATAGCAGCAACTTTCTGCGTTAGATACATTTCATCCAGGGCTTCTGCGAGAAATTTGTTGATTTGTTCCCTTGTCAATACTTTTGACTTTTTCGGTCGATATCCTTCACCCTTTCTCTTCAAAAAAGCCACAAGCTTGTAATATCTGCTTATGCCATGATTATTTATGTTCATTATCGACTTCAACATAGAGTAATTTGACCAAAGCGTTGACGATTTCTATATTTTGGACTTTTCTTCAAAGTATGCAAGAAGCACTTTTTCACTGACCTCCTTGCCACTGACACTTTTCTGATCACACCATTTCAAGAAACGATCGTATGAAAACTCGTGCTGTCGCTTTGACTTACTAGGCAATAATTCAAAAGCAGCCTTATTGGCAGCTTCTTCAATTTCCGGCGGTAGAAATTCATTTTATGGATCACTTTCCATCGAGGAACGAAGAAACGAGAAAGAATAATTCGTGATTTATTGACGTTAGTTGTCAACAAAGACAAATCAACAAATTCTGTTTTTGATTACCTTGGCAACTTGTTTCATGTATAGATAAGATGAAATTGACTTCAAAACTGATAATCTCGAGGCTATTATTTTATCATTTAATTAATGTAAAATAGGTATGCGTTAATTTGGACTTTTAATGGTGTTTGTAGAAAAAATAGTGTATGATATACCTGCTAAAAGTGATATTTTATTTTGTTTGAAGGGATGGAACACTCCGCCTTCGGCGTCGTGCCCCAAACTTCCCTTCTCACAAAATAAAATATCACTTTTAGCACTTACATCATAAATAACTATTATATGAGGGCGCTCCAAAACGTGAAATTTCGCTTTTTTTCGTATAAAAATGATAATGACACCTAATTTTATGAAAAAGTTCATTCATCATTTTTTGTTTCGAAATCGCCTTTTTCGACAGATGGTCTAGAAGTAGTGTTACTAGGCAGCAAAGTACTAGATTGACTGTTGAGACTGATAGTCAATCTACTTTAGTGCTGAGTTGAACATATAATTTTTCCTCCGATCGTTTACGATGATATATGTTGGATATTGTATATGCTAATTATTACAATTCTCACACTCTTTTTATTCTTTCTGTAGTGATGAATTAATACAAAATTTTATAAAAATCACAAGTGTTGGAATGGTTGGTTGCTATGGGAATGTATATGTCATAGTGATTGTGGCAAAATATCGGTATATTTATATTGTGGAAAGAGATAGCGACTAAGGGGTACTTACTCCCTCAGAAATAAGGGAGGTGGCAAAAAATATATTGAGTTAAATTTGTTGTCGGAGAAGTCTAGATTTCCATTGAGAATAATCGTTTTGCTGCCTAGGCAGAAAAGTCCTCACTTTGCTTCCTAGGCAGGAAGAGTAATACATTGCTGATTGATTTGTGTCAGCAAAATCTATTTTTGCTGTGAGAAAAAAAAATTCCTGGTACTATATGATATATCCGTGGTTAACGTTGTACCAGTGATAATTTTTGTTAAATAATGATTTGACTCACTTTAATGTTCTCTCCGCCACAACAGAGAACAGTCAACTATAATGAAGAATACGCTTAAAAAGAATATTGAGTTCAAGACATCATAACTATAATTATAAATCAATTTATAATTCAAAAATGATACCTTCTTCCCTAACTAGCTCTTTGTATTCATGACAAGAGGTCAAGACATGCTGAATTTGAATGAGGTTTTTACCCAAATTGTCCAATAATAGATACTTAGTTCCATACAGCTTATACTTGACTTTTCATGTAGTTGTCTTTCATCTTTATCCTATCACTCAATAAATAATGGTTGTGTTCACCCTCCAACAATTCCAGATTCAGATGATACGCCACTGTGTTTTCATGTACGAATATTAACGAAATTTCTTGATTACCGCAAGTCACTTTATAACCAAACACGATATTTTTCAATGAGTAACCGCATATGATGTATAATTTATTCTTACCTTGACATCAGGAATAGTAATTATTCATCATTAGAAATTATATGCCCATTAACTTCTCCGGTAGTGGCTTATTTGAAATTTGGCGAAATGATATTCACGTAAACAAAAAAATGATAGTTGATGTATTACTTTTTTCTCACAAGTCTTCGACTCAAGGTAGATAATTGTTTTATTCAAAGGATGGACTAACAATTGGTAACCCTGAATAACAACAGTATAACAAATAATGATGAATTCAAAAATAGGAATTCGGGAAGTAGCGCAATCCAAAATTGAAATCGTATTCAAGTGGGATATCGAAATTATCTGTTGGATCCAGTAGTTATCTATTGCATTACTGTTGAAAGGTTGCATTTTATTGTCTCTCTCTTGTATCAGGTATCAATGTGAAATTTTATCCATGTTGTTCCACATTTTTTAATGATTGGCTCAGAAATGATTTTGTAGCATTTTAAGTTTCATAAGTTATGCCAACTCTGCAATTCCGAATGGAACACCCAGTGTATTCATTCATACATTTTTGGAATCAGCAGTTCATTTCGCGTACGAATATAATTTTTTTTTCTCTGCAGTTTTTCTAGGTCTTGCAGTCGGTGTGGCGCGGTCGTTATATTCAATTTGGCTTTTTCAGTCCTGATTGAATCCGCGGTCGGGGCAGAATTTTTCTGACCGACTCCGTGCGATAGGCATTTGTTATTTGCCTAGAGAGCAATTCTGGTAAGAGGGATATCTGGATTGAATATACACTGTGTGTTTTCCTGGGTTTCCTACAGTTGAAATAGCAAATACGCTACCTTAAAAATCAGTAAGACGCCCCAGAGTGCTTAGGCACCCAAGCCTACCCTTGCCCGCACAAGGCTCTGCGTTCTGGGCGGACTCGAAAGAGTTTTTGATAAAGGGAGAATATGGATAAAAAAATAAATACAAAACCCAATACCTCGTTTGAAATCAGGACAATCGTGATGTCCGTGATCACCAGAAACCGCAGAATTTTATCATCAAAATGGGATATCTATATCTGAAATGGACAGCTGAATATGAAAATATATGGAGATAATCATTGTTCCATTGGAAAATCCGAAGTTCCACGAAAACTAATTTTGATCCCAATCGATCCAAATCCATAAAACAAAAAAAAATTGACATTGATACCAGAAGGAGCTTGAAGCAATTTACTTTCCTTATATTTTGGGACCAGTTTAGTTAAATTTTAGTTTCGGAATATAGTAGAATTTAAACTCCGAGAGAAAATCAATGGAAAGAATTCGACATATTTTTTATCAACTCCTTGGATTGGATGTCCACCCTGTTTTAAAACTCAACTTTCAAAACTAACCCTTACCCAACTCTCCAAAGAAATATCAATATGTGGAAGACTTAGAATTTCAATCAATTGAGGAATAATCAAAGAATTTCATCTTCTCTTGTTGAAAATTGAGTATTTGTTAAAGAGAAAGTACACAGAAGGAGTTTCTCTAACGTGTTTGATTCAATTTTGCTGATTTCATTGAAATATGTTCTAGCACTTTTTCATATCGTGGTGGCATTTTTTTTCATAATTAATTATGGTTATTGAAAGTCACTTCGATTCAAACAATTGAACTACTGTTTATACGAGTTTAATACAATAACATAGTTATGAAACGAAAATTTGGAAATGAAAAAGGCAACTTACGATTTTTTTTTTTCGAAGATGATAAATTCTGGCATTTTCCAGTGTTCTCCATTTCCGTACAGAGAAATTATTTTACGTTTCTAATTGCCTCTCAAACATTAAATTTTCCTTTAATAATTTTTTCGCCTCAACGATTTTTATTGTTACAGGTTCAACAGAAATTGTGTAGTCGACAAAGATAAAAGAAATCAATGTAGATATTGCAGACTTAGGAAATGTTTCAAGGCCGGAATGAAAAAAGAAGGTAAGCTGCAACAAATTATGCCAATAGATTTTATCGTGCACTGGAGATTCAAGGAGAGTGATAGGTCCTCTGAAGTTAACTTCCCAAATAATCTCCGCCATTTTGTTACATTTTTACATGACGTGATAACTTCTACTGTTGTCACTTCACTTGTTCTAATTGTTTTCGGTTATAATTGCACGAGTGCATAAAAATTACCGATTATTTTGCAAGAAAGCGTGATATCTATAAATTGCAAGAGTTTATTTTCATATTTTGGCGAAAGTGCCCGAGTCCGAGTTTTACAAAATATGAAAATAACCGAATGCAATCTGTATAAGATATCACGCTTGAATGCAAGATTATCTGGTCATTTTTATGCACGAATGTAATTCATTGGGATATTTCACGAATAAAGAAATTCTAAAGAAAATGTTATTTTTCGTCCATTTATACTTTCCTCTATAGATTGTATGGAGTACTCACCTAAACGCGAAATGTTTTTCTATTTTTGAAGTCTATCTGACATTTATTTCTGTTGTTTACTGACGTCTGGCGATACGGTTTCAAATGTGTTGTTACGGTGACTTGATACAATGCAATTACCGCTGTAAGTTTTCGATAATTGCATTGCTCTTATGGGACATTTTATATGAGGGAAATATTCTGTAGTATCAATGAATAGTCGAAAATAAAAGCTGCGAACCACTTTATATCGCTGTTGCCTCCAAGTTCCGATATTTATTCCAGGATTAGTTCATTACGTAACGAGGAGGATAAGAAGCCTATTACACACGAGCAAAAACTCCGCCATTTGACTACATTTCTACATGACGTGATAACTTCTACTGTTGTCACTCCACTTGTTCGAATTGTTTTCTGTAGTATCAATGAATAGTCGAAAATAAAAGCTGCGAACCACTTTATATCGCTGTTGCCTCCAAGTTCCGATGTTTATTCTAGGAATAGTTCATTACGTAACGAGGAGGATAAGAAGCCTATTACACACGGGCGAAAAATTGTGAACACGAGGCGTCAGCCGAGTGCTGTAAATCACTAGTGCGCGTAATTGACCTCAGTCTCGAGTTGCGTACTGTACTTTTTCCACTCCCACCATGTAGACCAGTAGATATAGACATGATTTTTCCAAAATTCAACAATAATTATAAAAGTTTTGAAACTTCAGTAGAATGAGAGGTACATTCAAATGATATTGAGTCTGATTTTGCAAGCCTTTTTTGTGAACGGAAGTTGGAAATCAAGATTTTGTGAATATTCGCCTTATTTGTATCAAAAAAAAATTGGTAATAATCCTAATTTTTCCAAAAAAATTCCAAAAGTTCTGCAAACTTGCACAATATTCTTAAGGGGTACTTCAATTTGCAACCTCTTGCTTTAAACGGAAAATATGTTTTTGCTATAAATTGTTTAATGTCATCAAAACAAGTTTCCAAATACAAAAGTTTTAAATATGGGTTGCAAATGAAGAAGTCCTCACATACAACGTTTTCATTGATTTGCAACCACGTCTGCAATACGTAAATGAGGGTAATCAAAATGAAAAGTATTATGGTATTTGTTCTCTACTAAAAAAAGCAAATGTTCTGCTAATTTGTGAAGTGTAGAGAAATAGCTGTTTACCTCTTCTGATAAATTTGCAACCGTTCAAAAATAACGGAACTGTTTATTTGAATTTCGTTGATTTGCAACCACGTCCGTAACAAGGAAATAGGGGTAAAAATAAAAGAAAGTTAATGTTGTATTTGTACTCTTTCAAAAAAAGCAAAAGTTCTGCAAACTAGTGAAGTGTTGAAAACTAGTAGTTAATAAAGTATACCACACACAACTAAACAATATCAAACACCGGTACCTACTAACAGAGAAATTCAGATCCAATAAACAAGTACAATATGTACTGGGCATAACCCGAATGATAATTAAGTATTCAGCTGGATAACTGTGATGTGAGTCCTTCCTGGGGTTGTAAAGATGCGATTAGTATTTGTTGAATAATCAAGGTTCCGTTTCAAGTTCGAGGTTGCAAAGTTTCATATCCGCTGAGACCTTGATCTGCAACCACGTATAAAAACTTTTGTAATTATCTCAATACTTGTGTGTACTGGACATGGCGGCGTAGAGTGAACAAGTTTATTCTAAGAGCCTTTACCTAACAGCTGTCAAAAACATAATGAACGGTTGAAAATAGTGGAACTAGTAGAAAAAATAACTTTTTCCCATTTTTCTTTAATATCTTTGAAGTATCTCTTGCATGATGGGACTCATTTTTACAGCCGTACAAAACGAAAGAGACAGAATAAGCTGCAGAAGGCCCAGCTACGAAGAAAACAACCAAAACAACGGCCTATCGGTGGGATCACTTCTGAATGCGGAAATGTTGTCCAGGCAGGTCTGCGCAGCATTGGAGGTAAGGAGTTGACAATAATAGAGATGCTCAGAGGTGACTTGACTATTTTAGGAATTTACAATATATTATGTACTGCCTGAGGTGGCTATATACTGGTGTTTTCACTCCTTATAAAAGATTGTCAGCAAATCAAACAACCGATCTGGCCTACTTGATCAAGAATTTATGACGCAAACCGTAGTAATAACTCAAAAAATTCGCCAGGTATCGTCACTCTTGCAGTTGAGATGACAGTCATGTGCACGTCCTGTGTTGCCAAGAGGCTATGTCGTTGCGAATTCTAGTCTATGCTGAAAAAATCAGTTGATCGTTGATATTTTCATCCGAGCAATATAATATTGTGATCTCAATTCAAAAGCTCGGTTTAGAAGTAGTATCACTATTCAGCCGAATATTATTCACGTTAATGCGTGTGAGCGAATAGGAGTGAGAATAGTGATCAAATTTCATGGATATGTGAAGTGAGAAAATGCCATTTTTTCTGGTGATTGAAATCATTATTATTTTTCATAATCTTCTGGGTTGAACTGAAAATATCTAAACACATATCACTGCATTTACAGAATATTCAGAACGCGTGCACACTCCAGAATGTCGTTGCCAGAAAACTTCTCTTCTGTTTTTTGTCTTTGGGTTCAGTACAAAATTTTTAAATGGTTATTGAACATACTAGAACGTGAGATTATTCTTGGAGGTAGGTCATTGAAGATGAAGTTTATTTTCATCAGCCTCGGAATAATCTCGCGTTCTATTCTATTTTCTAACCAGAAGTGATCTGGATTGGCAACAACGTGTTCCATAGATCGAGTGATCTCGAAAATTTTTAGGAATTTCAACCACAAGTGCACTCTTAATTAAGGCGTGATTTTGAACGACTACACCCTGTCTACAGGTTTGTCTGAGACAATATCGCAACACTGAAAGCACCAGTATATAGCCATCTTAGTACTGCCAAATGACATGAGTTTCCAATATCTAACACCCCGTTTCGACGATGCAATTTTGTCGCTGCAATTTCTCGCGGCGACTTGTCGCTGCGAGATATGTCATCTAGCTGTCAGTTTGCATTGCCAATATTAAAAAATAGCACTGAATGTTACCAAGATGAACGTCTACATTATCACAACTGATATATAATTTCATTCATTTCTAATAATTGATTTTGTGATCAAATCACCTTATTACTCAACTTGATTCCTCAAGTCTCGAAAAATAATTGAAATGATCAAAATAAATATTCTTCACAATGATGCCACCACATATTTGTGGTTTGCGGTAACAAATTCACCATAGAAATAACTGAGTCGCTGCAACTTATCGCACCAAAAAAGATTCATGCAACTCGAAAAACTTGCATGAACTCATGCAATTTTCTGGAGTTGCAGCGACAAACTTGCATCGTCAAAACAGGCTATTAATGATACGAGATCGTATGAAAACTGAACGTATCTAGATTGAAAAATAAAAGTATGTTGGTAATGTTCGATAATTTGGAGCGATTGCACAATATTAAGAAATCTTTTGAAAAACTTGTCCGTTTCACAAAATCTGAGCTTTATGATTATCAATATTCTCAATGCACCTAGTTTTCTGAAACAAAACTTCACACTCTTACTCGAAAGCCTTGAGATCTGTCGAACTTCTCTTTAATAAGAGTGTTTCTTGACGATTTAAATTTTCCTATTCAAAAAGAATTTATATAAGTCCTTCCACAGTCTGCATTTTGTTCTCTTTTCAAGGCAGGAAGTTTTTTTCATGTCATATCTGGAAGTGTTTGGCAAGCAATGCTCACACTTAGGACTCAACATGCCCATTGCCCTCATAGATAGATTAGATGATTATTGATTGTTCACCAATTCGACAGTGGATTGATAAGTCAGAAAAAAGTACAATTCAAAAGAACGATTACAATGTTAGAAGCAAAACTGGAAATGTATAGAATATAATGGACAATTAATACAGTAGTTACAGTATAATAAACTAGAATTAATTGAAAATAAGGGTTATGGGCATTCTGAAAAGTATTCCTGAATTGAATATAATGCTTTAAATATCAGATAATGTGTCAGCTGTGACTTGAATCTGAACAGCTTTGGTTGATTTCTCAGTTCGTTTGGTGACATTGAAAATATTAGCTCCAGCATAACTTGAAGATTTTTTGTAGCTGGCATAAGTGGCTACTTTCAATCTATATTGATTTCTTTGGCGTTTTGGTACATATTAATATTTCATACAAGTAGATTCTAGTGAATGTGAGAAATTTTTTTCTTTTGAAATATTTGCAATGGTCTTTTCTTTCATATGCCCTTGAAGATGAAAAAACTTTCGATTTGCCACTCACGACGTGAATTTTGTTACAGCAAATGGGTCCAAATCCAGTGAACGATTACGACCTCTCAAATAAACAGTTGGCCGGTATAAATGATGTATGTGACTCCATGAAGCAGCAGTTGTTAATCCTGGTGGAATGGGCTAAATATATTCCAGCTTTCACAGATTTACAACTAGATGATCAGGTGAGGCGACAACAAAATTTGTAAAGTCTTCAAAAATTTGGAATTCCAAACTATACTGTATGGTACCAAATATAATATGGTCAGGAAGTAGAAAGGTTTATTATTTCTTAGATTTCCTCGAAATAAATATTTAGTCTAATCAGCAAAATCTGAATAAAATCCTCTTGAGAATTAGTATCAGGCAATACAACAAATGTCAAATCCCAATGTGAAAATATTTTGTTGGGAAATTCCCAGAAATACGTATTATGCCCCAATAGTAGTACTAAAAAAAAACATAAATTGAGAAATAATCTATTTCAAAACTATCTTTCTTATTTTTGTGCTGTCTATAATAGAGCTGGTGATGGTAAATATACAGTCAACATGCAACTTTTGATTTTGATGCACTTGTTTTGCAAAATTTTCTCGTATTCAGAGAATGTATAAACCTTTATCTTTATGTATGTTTGGAGACAAAGGAGTAGATATGTAAAACATGACGTTTCTTTTTTGGGAAGTTGTGATGATGTTGGCTATCTATAATAATTTTTTCAGGTGGCGTTACTAAGAGCACATGCTGGGGAACATCTCCTTCTAGGTTTAGCGAGAAGATCTATGCACCTTAAAGACGTTTTACTTCTAGGAAATAACTACATAATCACCAAGCAATGTCCTGGTAAGCATATTTTCTAACTACCCTCTATAAAAGAGATTGAAGGGTCCAAAAAACTTTTCCAATACTGATTTTATTAAAAGTCAAAAAAGACACCTGTGGCACTATTCTACCTACAATTTAACAAAAACAGGTTTCACTGATAAGTATGAAAAGTTTTTTGTACGTCGCCCACCAATACACTATATTACCGTATTTGAGGGGCAAAACTGATATTTAAAAGTTACCAAGTTGTTAACTAGTCAGTCATTATAACCATACTAACATTTGTATTACTGCCAGTTATTGATAGGGGTGAACTAGTTGTATTGCAGGCTAGCCTGATAATATTCGAGACATGAAACAAACAAAAGCGCAAGAGATCAGGCAATCAAGTACTCAAATTTCATTGAATCAGCGATGTTTTCAAAGGACCCAAAACTTAACACGATTGCGTTCATGGCAATGGCCGAAAATGGCCCCCCAAACCCAGAAAAATGGGTTTCCCGCCAATATCTGGCTAAATATACGAATTAGAGAATTTTCGTTCATACAAAAATTAAAGATCGTCTCATTATCTACAAAAATGACCCTTATCATTTTTTCCGAAAACTCAACAGTTTTCGAGATAAAGGGACCCAAAACTCTCCTCATTTCAGCTGCCGCTTTCTCTATAGGAATTCTGTTGTCTATGCATTCGCTTGGAGGCGGGCGGACGAATTGTTTCATAACTCAGGCAAAAACTGACATTTTTCAATGATTCAAAGTTCAAGATAATGAGGAAACCCGTAGCTATCATTCCATGTATTTCGAAGTTCTTTCTTATTTGGCAAAAAGATTTAATAAGCTGTGAAAGTTTTTTCCGCACCATTTCGACACTGTTTCATTAATTTGTTTACATTTTTTTCAAAAATAGTCTTTTATCGAAAATTTTTCTTTATAATGGGTCCTTGGGGGGTCTTGAATGATCTCTGAATTTTTTTTGTACTTTCCCCGCGTTCTAATAAATGATCCATTTGTTTATTTACATTTTTCATGCGATTTCGGAGTTATGTAGAATCTGCGGAACAACCGCGAATTAAAAAATTATTAGCCATAAAAATATATATATATATATATATATATATATATATATATATATATATATATATATATATATATATATATATATATATATATATATTGGGAAACTAGAGCATCTTGGCTTCAAAACTATGTGCATGGAAGGTCGATAAAATGGCTAATAATTTTTTAATTCCCGGTTGTTCCGCAGATTCTACATAACTCCGAAATCGCATGAAAAATGTACCGAACTGTTGTAACGAAACTTCAAAATCTAAAGCTCATTGGCTAAAGAATTACCCTCAAAATGAAGTATAACTCGACAAATTGAGTTAATAATTATCAGGCGTAAAGTTATCCCAGGACAGAGTTGTTTTCTGATATACTTCATCTGCTATATCATAGCAGGACTTACAGAAGATACTATGGATATCAGACCCTGCTCAATATCGCAAGTATCTCAATTTGTTAACCGTTTTCCGCTCGACGTTTCATGTCTCGAATAAGTCAAGGTCACATATTAGTTTGCCATGTCTCCCTGTCCAAGACATCCACATCATTTTTACTAAAACTACACGTACCTTATCGCTAACGACAATGGTACTCACTCGGGGCTCCTATAAAATGATAATGTCACGTGTCTCATCAATTTGTCACATAAAAATATATACTAGCATGCTATTACTTCGTGAAGACGTTTAATTGAAGACCGCTCGAGGCCACGGTTGTAGAAAATACGTAATGCCATCCATTACCGTAATTTTATAGATAATTAGTTTCTTGTGATGGAGGAAAGTTTCGACGATTGCATTTTCCAAGCGTATGCCCGTGACGCAAAACAGTAGTAGTTGTAATAAATAAGCTGATAATGGCATAATCGAGGGGGAAGCATACTGGGACCGTGCGCAATGACAGCGCCAACTTTTGGAACTTTTGGGGGACTTTTATGCATTGTGCATGAATATTTCTTCGAAAAAACTTTCGTTCTGTCAATATATGGTAAAACAATTCTAATATTGGACTAAAATGTTGTAACTACCTTGTATTTATTGCATAAGACAAAGTAAGGCTGACTCAGTTGAATCGAGGTTGATAAAGAAAGATTTTTGTGTATCATTGCTAAGTCTTATCAAAAGTAAATACACGCAGTCCCAACTCGTAATACCATCATTTGTGAATAAAAAAAAGTAGATATGAACCTCATTCACCAATCATGCACGAACGAACCTACATATACAACACACGTCAAGGCAATTTGATCGAATGCTTTTTTATCATTTCCAAATTAAAAAAATATATATATATTCTTTGTAATAAAAAACACTTGTGATACAGTTTCTTCATATAACTGAAGAAATATTTGATAGAAATGGTAAGCAAGCAGAATACTTTCAAAGAACAACTCTGCTGTTTAAAAATTACCATCTAGTTCATCTAGTTGCTTGCTCAAATTTCTCAGAGAACGGCTACCTCTTCAGTTAACTTGAAAGCAATATAATACGGAACTACTTACTACATTAAAATTTGGCAAGGTTCAACTTGTAATTGCGTTGGTTACCTTATAGTAACTGACAATTGGTCTACGCTAAGATGCCTAGGAAACCCTGGTGTATCTAGTAATTCGATATTAATACAGGTAATAGAGGATTTTGTTTTGCAAAATTAGGCAGGAGTTATTTTATTGCATGGATAGTTGCAGTCTGACGTACTTAACCTAAAAACACAAAATACTTACAAAAATGGCGAACGGAAGTGCCGCCATTTTGTGAAAAACCGTTTGGGCCTGTATCTCCGTAACCGTGCACTCAAGGCCCACAATTATGGGGACCTTTTTTAAAGATAATTAAATTTCCTATCTTTTTTATCCAATGATTTTTTTCGTAGCACTTACCGTTCACGACTTATATTATTATTACTTTTTGTTTATTCACTTTTTCACCGATATCTCTTTAAATAATTGTTTGAACAATAAATTTTTTATCATAAAACTTTCAAATCGATAAATTTTCTACAACTTTCATTCGAAACTTTTTTCTCTAAAGTTAATATTTTTGAAGTTACAACGCGTTCAATGTTGTACTACCGAGTACAAGGTTATTAAGAACGAAGTATGCATAGCGTAATGATGCGATTCCGATACATAATGAAAAAAAATATGAATTTTAGAATTTTTTCGATTCAATAAATAATTAATAATTCAAGATCTTACCTGCAAGAAATAGCGAATACCCATTAAAATGTTTTCTTTGTATTTTCTTTTATACAATTAAATATTACTATAATTAATTTTGAAACTACTGCCATAATTAAACACGCAAATAAAAAAATGGAATATATATTGAAGAATATATGTAAAATTTATTTTTACAAATGTACACCAAAATGAATCATATGTCTTATCTGACTCTTTGGCGTTTCGAGGGTGGTTACATTATCCTCTTCCTCTTCGTTATCTTCGTCAGTGGCATATGAAGATTGTAACGCCTCTATTAATTCGTCGTTAGAATCATCACCAATATCTTCATCGATGTCGCACAATTCTGTGTTGTTGACGATTACTTTCAGCTGATTAGTGCACGTTTCCTCTGTGCAGTTCTCACAGATTACCGTACAGTCCAATCCTGCTTTTCGGCACCCACAGGCTCTGCCACAGCCAGTTCTGCATTTGCATTTTCATATTTTTTTTATTATGTATCGGAATCGCATCATTACGCTATGCATACTTCGTTCTTAATAACCTTGTACTCGGTAGTACAACATTGAACGCGTTGTAACTTCAAAAATATTAACTTTAGAGAAAAAAGTTTCAAATGAAAGTTGTAGAAAATTTATCGATTTGAAAGTTTTATCATAAACAATTTATTGTTTAAACAATTATTTGAAGAGATATCGGTAAAAAAGTGAATAAACAAAAAGTAATAATAATATAAGTCGTGAACGGTAAGTGCTACGAAAAAAATCATTGAATAAAAAAGATAGGAAATTCAATTATCTATAAAAAAGGTCCCTATAATTGTGGGCCTTAAGTGCACGGTTACGGAGATACAGGCCCAAACGGTTTTTCACAAAATGGCGGCACTTCCGTTCGCCATTTTTGTAAGTATTTTGTGTTTTTAGGTTGAGTACGTCAGACTGCAACTATCTATGAAATAAAATAACTCCTGTCTAATTATGCATTATGGACACGAGTAGTTCGCTCCCTATTACCTGTACTATATTGTTTAGAATCTCTTGGCGAAAAACAATCGACGATTACGAAAGCTTTTTAATTTTTGTATAGGGGGCGTTATATGAGCATTTTCAAAAATCTGTCCAATGTCCGTTTTGTCAGACTGACGTAACTTTGAGGTTTATTGTTGTCAATGAAAACTATTTGAAATTATTTCCTCGCATTCAAGTGTGTTTGAAAGTCTATATCAGTAGAATAAGTAATAAGTACTTTTTCACGATGTGTAGAATATTTTGTGGACAGTCAAAATCTGGGAATACAGATATTCGTCTTTATTCAGTACCTAAGGTAAGTACAAAACAAGTCGCCCCAAAAAATGTGCAACCGAATATTCTACTAGGTACTGTTTATTATTTACCTACTGAGATTTTGACAGCCCTGACAGCCAATCAAATGCGTTTCAGAAAACGTGCATGTAACGTGGAAACCTACTGTTAACAACCTGTCAATCTTGTCACTGTCACCTACTATGTCCTCTACAAGTTTTAAGTTTTTCAGTGTTTTTATATCAGTTTGTAAGACTGGACCTTGATTCCGAGAAAATATACTTTGCCCATTCACTTGAGAATGTACGACAAAGTTGCTTTCTGTTAAAAAAACCTGCTAGTGTATTGAAAGTGATAGAATTTCAAAATACGTATCACATCGATATTTCCTTTATTTCAACAACACTCTGTTTTCAATCTCTCATTGATAAGAGCTATAGATATAAGACTTTCGCTCAAGCTGAAACGAATAAAATTAGCTACGACGCTACATTCATGTTATTTTTTGGGGCGATTTGTTTTCTACTTACCTTAGGTAGGTACTGAATAAAGACAAATATCTGGATCCCCAGATTTTGACTGTCCACACAAAATCTTCTAGACATCGTGAAAAAGTACTTGTAATAATTTCAATACTAATTGTACTTATATAGACTCTTGAACACTGTTGAATACGAAGAAATAATTTTAGATAGTTTTCATTGACAACAATAAACCTGAAAGTTACGTGAATATGACAAAACCGACATTTGGCAGATGTTCAAAATTGCTTATATAACGCCCCCTATACAAAAATTGTAATACTTGTCGCTGCGAGAAATGTCATCTATCTGTCAGTTTGCATGGCCAATATTGAAAAATAGCACCGAATGTTATCAAAATAAACGCCTCCATTATCACCGATTTATGATTTCATACATTTCTAATAATTTCAATTGTATCAAATTCACCTTATTACTTTTCTTGATTCCATCAGTTTCGAAAAACAATTGAATTATTCGAAATTACCATTCCCCACAATGGTGCCACCATCATATATTCGTAGATTGTGGCAGCAAATTTACCACAGAAATCACTAGTCGCTGCAACTTATCGCATCAATAAAGATTCACGCAATTCTGAAAACTTGCATGAATACGCATGCAATTTTCAGGAGTTGCAGCGTCAAATTGCATTAAGGAAACAGGGTGTAACTTTTATGCCTAAAGCGTTGCGAAAAATGACAGTCCCTCAAAAATGTTCGATTTCTCCGCATCGCGCGCTGTAGTCAATTTAATTACCCCTACCACGTACTGCGCACGGTCCCAATAATAAGCGAGCACTCCATCGCAAAAAAAACTGGGTACAAATTTTACTTACCCGACAAAAACAGGCGAATCTTCTCATCATTGCTAATAATGATAAAATAATAATAAAGATCTCAAAATTATAACAAAGTCAATAATATTTCAATAAACACTTTTTATTCCTTGACCTTTTCTTGAAAATCGTACTCTTTTTGAACTGTAAGTGATTGAAGGTCGAAAAAAGATTTCATATATTCATATCTCTGCTTCTACCGAATATTTTCCACTGTTCTTGGGCGCAAAATGATCTCTGAGTTGTATGCGTAATTTTTTATTTGAGCTCCTTTTCGAAACGGGTGCATTATCATTTGTTGGTTCAGTTTAGCATGTTCGTACATTTCATGAACATTACCGTAGAAAGCATGGTGGTAGGGGATGCACACGACGAGTGATTAATATGATTCAAAAGCAATTATTGGGGCATAATTGCGGTGTATGTGATACGTGTGTTGACCTAATTAAATCTAAATGCGACATCAATTAGATTTTTCCTTGAAAATTCAAGTACGCTCGTCAATTAGATGATAATAATGCGTTTTTTTTATTGAAGATTGCTTATCGTTTTGTTGCGAAACAAATATTCAGGGGAACGTCGTTTTATGAACGCGGGGATCTTTCCTAGGCTGAAATTCCAATCTTCTAAATAAAGTAATCCAGTGTATATTATCATTTGTTTTTCCTCGTGTTGGCACTAGCCCCGGACAAACGATTCAAGTTATGTTGCAAGTAGCAACGAAGTCTGATTTATTTTTCACTTATTAAACATGTCGCAAAATTTGGACATGATTATATATAACGGTTGATACAATAGAGTGTATTTCAAAAAATTTAAACTTGAGATAATGAAATTGATGCATTAATACTATATAATTACCTGAAAACAAACACATTAACATCGATATTTCTAGAAATATTCGTTTTTTTCTGTCATGCCCCAACAACCCGTTAAGGTATTATAGGTTATTTTTTGTTCATAAAATATGACAAAAATGTCAGTACAACGAACATAATCTGTTCAAATATTCTCATTTACTTTCCGATTTTATAAGTAGATAGGTACCACGTAAACTATCTCCAAACTGGTCAATTGAACAAAATTCAACAGGGGAATATGTTGGCAACTACTGTTGATCCTCTAATCACCGAAATCGTCGAAGTGAATCCTAATGAATTCGATATGGATATTATTATTCCAACAAGTTGGAGCACCACTACATAACTCTAAACAAGTAAGAAACTATTTGGATAATACGTTCCATGGTCGTTGGATTGGTCATCGAGGTACTACGGAATGGCCAGCCCGCTTGCCAGATTTGACACCTTTAGACGTATTCTATAGGGCTATTTGAAGCAGAAGGTGTACGAAACTGAACCTGCTTCAATATTGAATGTACTGCAGAGAATATTAAATATTTGTAGAAATATCGACGTTGTTGTGTTCGGAAATGTTCGACGTGAAATATCGGATAGGCTATTTCTATTTCAAGACTTTTGAGGCAACCATTTTGAGCGTCTTCTGAACTAAACTCAGCTTATTTCCCCGAAGTCAAACGTCGTTGGGTGCAAGCAATTATTAAATGTTCCGCCATTTTGTAGTAGGTAAAAATATTGACTTCATATTCTAGGGTTGTAAAGTATTCGTCAGGAGCTTCAAAATGATGTATCACAAGACCCATCTTTCCAATATTTTTTTTCCAAATGGCTCCAAGTCGCCATCTTGAAATTTTTATGTGTCAATTTTACTCCAAAATATAGTATTCATGCATCAATTTCTTTATTCAAAGTTTCAATTTTTTGAATTGACCCTTTCAAAAAATAAAAGAATTGCACTGTATGAATGAAACGTATTGAAGTATATTCCAGCTGATGAAGAAATCTCCACAGCTGTCAATCATACAGGGTGGTTCGAACCCTCTTTATCTGACGTTGTCTCAACAGAAAATAGAAAACTAACGAGTTCATTCAGAAACAAATAATTTTGTTCCAAGGAGTGCTATGGCTATTAAGAAATCGCGAATGAAAAGCACAGTAAATACTCTGATAAGAATTGCACAGAAATAATAAATAGCAATAAATCAACTATGGGTAGAGGTTAGGCTAATTGATCCTTGCTATACCTTTATAACAGGATGTCGTGATAAGATGTTATCGGGGGTTATAACGAGTGCAAATCGGTCAAAACGCGTACTGCACATCCATAATTTCCGAAATTTTGCTTAGCAAATGACTGGAGTGTATGATAATTTGATAAAATCTCGAGACCGCAGGTGGAAGGATTTTATCTTAAATTATTATACACAAAAGCATTTGCTTAAAAGCAAAATTCAGAAAATTATGGAATTTCGTGAATTTGGTTCGATTGAGCTTTGTCTTTGAGGAATATATGTTGAGATTATTTCCAGAAAAAATATGAACTTCACAATCGAACACAGAAACAATATAGTACCTGAAAAGTGAGCCAAAATCCAGGTTTATTCTGATCAGTTCAATCGGTTGGATCTTGGGTCAATAACTATCACCTATAACGTAATTAGCACCGTTTGTATACTTTCTTCATCATTTCAATCGATAATTCATAATATTAATTCTAGCTAGATAAATGCTGAATATATTGGGTAACCAATTATCCATCGTATTTTCATCTCGAAGTAGTTTTTCTTTGCTGATTAATTAAACTACCGTGTAAATATAGAAATACTGTATTTAGATTCACGGTTCAAAGTGATTGTTCGATATCTTGCCCGTCTCATAATGTTTTAATTTCAATTTGGAAGCTCATTTACTTCAGTCAATGAATTTCCAAAAGTGAGTAAAGAGTGCTTGAGTTAGAACCAAAGGATAGAAACTTATTTAGAATGCTCCAGAAAAGACCAGAAGTCCTGATGTTTAGCATTTTTCGAGAAGTGAGGGGCAAAGATCCCATTTTCTCGCCTTTAATTTGAAAATGGAGCGTTATATAGACAAAAAATGTCAATACCAACGTGACACAATTTCACCAAAAACCACAGGTCGTGGGTGTGCAAGATGTTACATGTGTTCATGAATAAAATGTTTTCAGCATTTTTAATAATCACCTTTTGCGAATTTTACAATGTTCCATGAACATGAAGAAATTTCACCAAAAATATTTGAATTGACTTTCGACCTGTTGAAAAAGTACTAGTTCTTGGATAAAATTCAATTCTCTAGAGTTTCTTTAACTGCAATAACTTTTATCGACTCAATCTCTTTTTTTGTGTCAAATTTGAAATGTATTTTTTTATGGAAAACGCAATTTTGAAAAAACAAATAATGTTCATAATTTTCGACCCTGAGTAACTTTCAAAATATATGTTTTAGAAAATCCTCAGATTCCAACTCACCCACTCTAGAACCCCTTCATTGACTTGAGAAATCGTAGTTGAACCCCTAGAGGCTTTTCGGCTGCGGCCACCCTAAAAAAACGAACCTACTGCGCCAACCCCCACCGTCATATTAACTCCCGACCATTTTGCATGCGAATCAACCATTTCGTTTTTTGTGTACCATCGCAAAGCTGGGTAGTGAAGTGTTTGGGAGAATGTACGAACATGAAAAGCGATATTAATTTTATGTACGGACTCGTGTCCAATATAGCAGTGATGTTACCAGATCATCGTAACCTATCCCCAGATTTGAGCATCTCCAGGGTGGGCACTCGCATTATCGACGAACTGGTCAAGCCGATGAACGACGTGCAGATAGACGACACCGAGTTCGCCTGCCTCAAGGCCATCGTCTTCTTCGATCCAAGTAAGTGACAACTGATATTATTACTTTTAGTCCTGAAGGTGAATTCGATACAGTTCGAAACGTCTGTAGAACGAAATCGTTCCGAAGGTGTAAATCGGAAATTTCGAAACGTATACCTATAACCATCTTCGTTTCGAGAGCTGAAGATGAAATTCTAAAAATTCGAAACGTTGGCACAAAATTGTTTTCAGTAATTTTTTACATTCCTAACCGAAAGATCATTAGGTTAGATGAGAACATTTTCATTATTATTTCGTCTGTGTAGACGAAATGTGATCGTTAAATTTTGTTATAAATCAGATCTTGAATACTGATGGTTCTACCCATTTGTTTATCCTCACAGAGCTGCAAGAGTATAGTATATACGAAGTCAATTCGAATGGCATGAAAACTAAATAGTTACCGAACGTCGGCAGTTTTTTGTACATAATTCTTTCATTTAGCTGTTCGGATTGACTTCTTATAGACTATACATCCCTCTCTCTGTTGATTTCTTGTGAATTTTCCCTTGAACGGTTTCAGCTCTGACCAGACTATCGAAAGAGGCATTTGCATTGATTATAGATATGACTTTACAAACTACAAAGGTTCAGGCCCAATCTATTGTGATAACGTGAATACGAATTATTTTGTGGAAAAACACTGTCTTTCATGTATTCACGTTGAGTTCATGGCTTTATTGTGTATTTCACTACCCAGAAAGAGAAAAGTCGAATATATATTCTACCAGACAAGTATACAAGTCACAGCAATATTAATAGTGTCATCCTGATGAATTGATCTACCTCTTCTTAAAGTGAAATTATTTCTTCACAAAATATGCGTTTCCTTGGTGAATGGTGGAATACACCAGCTTGTACAGTTTTCCTCCACAATTCAGATAGCATGCCACTCACAAGAAGTTATATCTTGGAGGATGGAGTTTAACAACATCCATATATACAATAAAAGAGTTGCTGCACTTGTGTCACCTATCTCC
The DNA here is from genome assembly GCA_032362365.1 of Zygogramma bicolorata. NCBI lineage: Eukaryota > Metazoa > Arthropoda > Insecta > Coleoptera > Chrysomelidae > Zygogramma > Zygogramma bicolorata. The sequence continues at coordinate 162,994 of JAVJAQ010000847.1, read as the reverse complement.
AGCAGTGCCAAAATTGTATCCAAGCAATTTTCTGAACGCAATAAACAATATCAGAATTGAAACAAAACGTTGCTGGGAAAAATCCCAATCAGAAATACCCCTTTCCTGGATGCAGCATACTCTGGATTCTTATTCAATCCAATATCATTGTTTATAGAGGGGATAATCAGTCAATCATATAGAAATATCATTTGAAGGGATTAATACTACATTAGTGAGTTCGCTGCTGAGCCATATATTTCCTTAATTACTTATACATAATCATAATGCCATAAGAAGGCAATCAACTCGGAAACACGAGTGGAATCATTTGTCAATTGCTGCGTCTAACAGCTTACAGCGCTTAAAGCCGCTTCACAAAATTTGACATTTCACCATGGAAACCTGTCAAATTTTGTGCAGCGGCTTCAAGCGCTGTAAGCTGTTAGAAGCTATAGATCATTCATTTTTGAAAGATTATTTTGATGCCTGACCTTTCATTTTCCGTATAAAACAATACTCATATTGAGGTGAAGCGAGTTCCCAGAGCGTCATCTGTTTAACTTTTTTTTATACATTAAAGTTTTGATGAGAATAGATATCTCGGATAAAATTACATTTTGCAGAGGACACCAACATTTTATGGCATGACATGGCACGACAAACATACAATAGACCTGGAAAAAAAATTACCTGCGATATGTAAAGAATAAAAACTTGGTGTGACTCCAATCTCCTTTCCCTTAACGCTTCAAAAACCAAGTGTGATCCAGGTAATATCGAACTGGATAATGGTTACGTAGAGAATCGTAACAACACTAAATTCTTAGGGGGACATTACTTTAAGAGCATCAATGAAATCAAACAAAAAAATGGCCGCTGGTTGTTTTTTGCTGTGAGAATGGTGTCAGAAGAATTGGGATCTCATGCTGCAAAAAGCAAAAATGGTATATTGAAACTCATCTGACATCCCAGTTTTGGGGAGTATGCAATAATAATATGATGCAAAGCATCTTGATTATACAAAAAAAAAAACAATTGGATACATTTCTAAAGCAAAGGCACGTGATCCATGCAAACGACTTTTTGTTTTGAATAATTTCCATACTGTTGTCGCCATATTCAGAGCGGATACAGTTGTCTGATTAAACAACATTAAATGAATTGAATACAGCTAAACGATATGTAACACGCAACGCAAGCGAAACGGTATCAACTTACCCAGACCGAACTCTATTATTTACAATTATTGCAAGATGTTCAATCGTTAACCTGATTTTATAGAAGAAATCAATAATTTTGAAAAGGCTGATCACTTCTTGCTGTGTAGTCGTCCATATATTTTATAGTTTGGAATAACTTTTTATTTCAATAATTTTCTTACTGTTTCAAACCCAATTGTTCTTTATACTAAGTTGCCAGAACCCTTTGTATCACTTGTTTTCTTGTTCCATATAATGATAACTGACTAATTGTAGCTTTTAGTATTTAGTGATTTTCTTTTATCAACACGAGTGTTTTGTCCACAAGAATTCCCATGTTCTTTATGAAAATAAAGTATTGATTGATTGAAAGTATCTAACTTTCGGTTGCGAAATTGCAAGTAACCTGAACAAATGAAAGTTGAGTTCATGTTTGGGATGGGAAGAGGTGTAATAAACACATCAATATCAATGAGCATATTCCTTTTGCAACCGGCGACCTCCTCAGTCACTCACCATCTATGAATATGATCGTTGCAGGAGTATTGGGAAATACCAAATACGGCTCCAGACTATATTGGACCTAGATCATGGCAGAAAATGTGTTTTCTTCGATACTTCGATAGACAATTGTTGATTGCCTAGACATAATCGTGGTAGGTGGGATATCTCGATCAAATACACCTACCGACCCGAATGCACTGTGGGTTTTTATCGGTTCCATCATAGTTGAAATAGCAAATGCGCTACCTTAAAATCGGTAGGACGCCCCAGAGCACTTTCAGCCGATTTCTGCCTGTACAAGACTCTGCTTTCGGGAACACTTGTAAGATCGCATAAGCTTTCACGGCCGGTGTCTGATGAATTGATAGCGGCTTCACGGTTTGGTGCCCAAAACCTGCAGACCGCGGCTAACAAACCCAGAAGCAGCTATCAATGAACTCGTAAACCGGTATGTTTACCTGTTTGTAAGTCACTTCTGTTTCCTGGTGAAAGAAAACGCAAGAACTGATTAACGTCTTTCTTAAAATTTGAATCATCGACTCCATAACTGATATTTTGCCCTGAGGATGACTTTTGATAGTCGAAACGTCGGCAATTGGACAAAAAGTAGCATTGATCTGTCCAAGTCCAAACGTGTATATTTCTATAACTGAATATTTCGAAATGTATACATATAAATGTTTACTCCTTGCAGACGCCAAAGGGCTGAGCGAGACTTCACGCATCAAGAACCTCCGCTACCAGATCCAAATCAACCTGGAGGACTACATCAGCGACCGCCAGTACGACAGCAGAGGCAGATTCGGGGAGCTGCTGTTGACGCTGCCGCCTCTGCAGTCGATCACGTGGCAGATGATCGAGCAGATACAGTTCGCCAAACTATTCGGGGTCGCCCACATCGACAGCTTGCTGCAGGAGATGCTGCTGGGAGGTGAGTCGGGGAAGTACTGATTATCACCTGACGAGGAAATACTTGTTATATAAGGCACTTTAACCACCTGGATGAGCTTGTGAAAAGAGACAAAAAGTCGGACTTAAAGAATTGCTCCCATGTCACTGTTTAAGCATTTCATAATTTAAGAATACGTCAAGTACACTAATTCTGATATCTTCATCCAAAGCAAACTGGGCAACACTAGATTTTCCCGATGTTCTGTACCGGATGTCAGTATAATTCTCTTCTGAACGAGTTTCAATGGCTCAACGCGTTTGTCCAATATACTTTCAGCTACAGTCCAGCTCATTTGTTGTAGTAGGTTTCATATACAACCCCTGACTAAACGGCATTCATCACCACACTTTTGTCGTTGTCGTACTTATTCTTATTTAATTGAGAGGTATGGAACAATAATTATAATCCTGATATGTCCTTGGTGTGTACTTGAATTTTTCTCGTACTCATTGAATTGAATGCGATTATTTTTTTATCTTTATAACCATTACTTCCAGGGTCCATTTCATATTTATGTAAAGTTCATATTATCCTCTTTCGGTATTGAAAAAGTTCATAATGAAACTTTTCTTGTAAAGTTCGAGAACTGTGCACGTCTTATCGAACTGCCCAAGGTGGGGCGATGATAGTGAATATTAGCAGCAAGAAGATGACTAGTTAATCACTTTTCAAAAGATGTCATTAAAAATCCAATTTTTATAAATATTGCTTGGATTCGCGTGGCATTGAGTGAAATTTTTACCAGGTTATGTTTCTAGAAATATATAGGTTTAATCCTGAAGGTGGATTATAAAGTTCGAAACATCTCGTCTGTAGAACGAAATTATTATGAAGTTGTGATTGAGAAATTTCGAAGCGTAGATAACCTTCTTTGTTTCGAGAGCTGAAGATGAAATTATTTGAATTCGAAACGTTGGCGCAAAAAAATTGGTTTTCAACGATTTTCCACATTCCTAATCGAAAGATCATTGAATTAGAGGACATTTTTTTCACTTTTATTTCGTCTGCGTAAAACATCAGATTCGTAATTCGAGAAATGCGAATGTTAAATTTTGTTCAAAATTAGATCTTTAATATTGATGGTTCTACACATTGGTTCATCCTTACAGAGCTGCACGAGTATAATATATACAAAGTCAATTCGAATCGCATAAAAACTAAATAGTTACCCAAGCGTCGAGCTTCTTTGTATAAAATATAACTTCGTTAGGTACTCTTCAAACGACGGCATTAAAATCAAATTCAAAAAATTTTGCTTGGATTCATGTGGCGTTAGGGAAATTTTTTACCAGGTTTATGTTTTTAGCATTTACTTACATTCTTAATTCGTTTCTGAATTCACGTTCAGAATGAGAGTAGTGAAAGAGAAGACCAAAGGTATAAATAAGTATTGTCGTCTGTCCTCCTGAGGACTTTATTGTGGAAAATATTTTCCGAGATTCGAAGAATCCAAATCGACACGAATCCTGATATTGCGTGCCTCTTCATAGACATACTGAAACAATGGCGAGCTTGGTAAAAGTGGACACTCATGATGGTGTCAGGTGTGGGGTGTATAAAATCTAATAACTCCCACAAACTCTAAAAGACCTTATAACATAATCAGCCCTTTTTCCCGGCACAACTAATTAACATACAGATTCCTTTCCAGGGACGAGCATCGAAACCTCCCCCACCGCCATCGTGGTGCCGCCAAACTCCACCCCAACGGGCAACAACAACTACCAGAGCACCAGCGATTCGGCCGACAGCCCCATAACCTCTCCGAACACGACGCCCAGCAGCCCGCAGGACCACCTCATCAACGGAAACGTGACCAGCCCCCCGAACGCCGCGACCTCCAACCTTTTGATAATGCGAGACTTGACGTCTTTGGACGAACCAGTGTCCTACACGATGGCCTTCAAGGAAGAGCCTCTCAAGGAGGAACAACACAGTTTCTAAATTGGCCCGGATTTTACACACATATATATATAGTTAGTTCATTTTTATGGACGTAGAAGGGTAGGAAAGGGTAAGGGGTAAAGTGTCAACTGCCTCTTCCGAAGGCATGCATAAAGAGTGGGCTGTAAGTGGACAAACAAGAATGACCAGTGTTCATCATGATTCATGTATGAAATGTGCACAGGTAGGTCACTTGTACATCCACCAAAATGATCTGATGGACACTTGGTAAAACTACCAAATCGTTTTTATATCCAGATTAAATCTGCTTTCGATCCCACCAATGTAAGAACCAAAACGCGTTTCTACCAGATCGTAGTGATGTAGTGCACGTAGTAATTCATCGTTGATATTAATTACTGAATACATTTGATGGAAAATGTATATTCATTGTATATATTTGTTATATAATTTTGGAAGTTTCTGTTACAGAGAAGATAATTCCACGTAAATCGTATCTAATGATTTATTTCTCACGAAGATAGCAATCTGTCCTTCAGTAGCCAACAAAATCACAATAACTTGATAGATATAAATGTGCTCCCAAATTATACCTCTTGAAGATATACCCTGGATACGTCGCTGGTAGGTTTTAGAATGTTGGAATTCGAAAGATCTGGATGGTGAGGATTCATACTTTTTTCTGTTTGAGTAGAGGGTACCGAATAAATGAAAAATTGTATCAGCAATTGAATGAACAAATATAAGTTGTTACACATTCAACAGTTGAAAATGTAAACCAACTCGTTATCAGAGTTGTTTTGTGTGCCAAATGAAAGGATTTTCCACCAGATCAAATGAGAATTTCTTCATTCAATATTATATAATGTAATATATGGTAAATATAAGGCCTTAAACAATATTTATTTTATTGTTCAATATAAAAATGTTATGTACCAATCATATTGGTTGAAGCAATTTTGTATATTCAGATATTTTTATATGATAATAGGGAATTTCAAGAAAAGAATGGGTATGGTTGAAATTTTTTGCACCTTCACATTGGGTACTTGTCGAACAATATTTGTATGCATGAGATGTTTGTAACGAAATATCGATAAGACTGATACTTGGACTAATAATTATTTGAATATATTTTGAAAATCTTGCCTTATGAAGAAAAGGATATATTAAGGAATTGGATTAACTTATAGGTGTTTTTGTTTTGGTGTTTTGACAGAAACTTTGGAATTAAAAAATGCTCAAGTTTTACATTATTGGTGTAATTATTATGATGAAATATAAATCCTCTTTGTAGCTCAGTCATTAGATTACTGAATTCTTATCGTTTTAGATGAACTGATTTGTACAATGCATTGGCAAGATGACAAGAAATTTCAAAAGAAAATATTTCTATCATTTTGATAACTATAGCCTGGTATATGATGCTGGTACTTCAAATCCATTGTGAACGTATAATTAATTGGGGAAACGTTTCTTTGAATATTGTAAGATATTGCACGCGTAGTTAGTTTTGTTATTCTTCATCATTATTTATTGGATGAATTTAATACGTTTGTGGTTATTGACATTTGCTCAATGAAATAAGTGTAAGGTATTTAGCCTGCATATTGTTGTATATATTTTTTATGAAACTGAAAAAATCTACCCAGAGAAAAAACGTCACTCAGTTCAACGTTCATTTGATACAGTATCATTATTGTGATGAAAGTATTCAGGATATGTCTTTCCCACGCAATGAAACCTGAAAGTCTTTTGGCACCATACAGAACTATCAACTGAAGTTACCATAATTGTGATCAAGACGTTTATCTGAGTAGTTTTTTTTTGGAATATTCAAATAGTTGAATTGTTACCTGTATTATGTACGTTTTATTCTTTATTACTCTATATTTGTTAACGAGTTGGATTTCTATATTCCCTCGAAGTTTTTTATGTATTGGATAAGGTTTATGAAAACTTTTTATTGTTTGTATATAGTATAATAATCATCTTGTTCATTCATAGCATGAAATGGAGGTTTTTGTTATTTTTAATTGTATTGTTGAAGTTTATCTAATATTAAGGTGAATTACGCTAAACAAAAGGCTGGAGGTGGCAATAAATTTTTATTTCTTATATGAATATTTGAAGTTTCACTTTGTTTCATTTCAGGAAATCCATATCCAATACACTGAAGATGAGTGAATTAAATGTTGTTTGAATGGCATTTGAGGAGGTGCAGTTCTACTTGAAAAAACGTTCAATAATTTTGAAACGAGTATTTTCAGGACTAATACAAAATTACTCGCATTTCAATTCAAATCCACCAAATCAGTGTTTAGAAGGTGATGATCAAAAGCCTCTATGGCAGAGAAATAATCATATCAAATCCAGAAATTTGAAACATAGAAATGTACTGAGAGAAAATGCTTATCTTAATGAATATGTTAATAAAGCAATTCAAAAGTTTGAAAGAGAAAAATTCGTCAGATAAAAATGATCAGTCGTTAAATCTACGGTTTCTCAGAACAAATGAAAAGTATAGGTAATGAATTCATTTAAAGAACAATATTTAAAACAGATACCACGATTAGATCCCTACTGAGTCGAAACAAACCTCTGACCACAGAAGGGAGTTCAAAAAAATTGTGCTTACAATATTTCATCTTTATGTTGTAGTATTTATACTGGCGAAACATCGAGACCATTGAGAATAAGAACAGCTGAACATAAAAACAATTCGAGAACTAGATTATTCGAAATAAGCTGGTGGAATTTCTCTCTTCTTCCCTGGGTAACATATTATTTCCATACCGTCCTCCACCTACATAATATCTACTGTATGTGTATAAGTACAGGGTGGGGCAAAATCTGATTTTTATTGAAAAAATCAAAAATCGTTTTTTTTTCAAATCACGATTTATTTTGATTCTTTGAAATTATTGTTGATTATTTTAATGTATAAGTCTAAAAATTTTAATACAATTTGCGGCTCAAAAACTTGTGACAATGCATTTGTCGCGCTTCTTGCAAGAAAATTCTTGTCGCGATTTGTTTTCCTTCTGTCCTATACACTCGCTATACAGTGCCGAGTGAGGCACGATCACGAACGCGTTTGTTGTGCTTTTTGCAACAATATTTCTGTCGAGGCTTGTTTTCCTTCTCAACCTATAAATTGACGTTGCCCAACAATTTCACGCATTTCGCTAGTTGTACACTCGGATATTAGAAACAGATTAGCCATAGAAAAAGGAGGAAAACACGTGTTTTTGTTTAAATTGTATAACGAATATGAATAGACTGAAAATATACAGTAATGAAATTTGGGTGTTACGTTTAGTTTAAGAATTTGGAATTATGTACTTCTTTTTTGTTGTTTTTGCTAAAAGCAAATACTCATTTTGATCTTTGAGAAAACTTTTATATTATGTTGTTATCTGGTTCTGAATAAAACAAACAAAAATTTATTTAAATCATTATTTTAATTTCAAAAATCAAGCGATTCAAATCATGATTTTAATCGTGATTTCAATCACTTGATTTTAATCAGCCCAACCCTGGTATAACACACCCATCGGGATATATTTGTGGCAAAGGGTGATTTTCATGATATCTGTCAACAAATGCAATATGTGCCAAAATCGAAATTCGATATATTTCTATTTCTTCAAGAAAAAGTTATTGAGTCAACTATCATCGATCATTTATTATATTGATAAAATGATTATTTTTGACATACGCTCTCTGAACCAACTATCTCTCTCTGAGGAAGAGTATTTTCATCTACTCTTGTTAAAAAAATAAGATGAGTAGTGGACATGACGAAGTTCCCTCTAAAATTATTAAATTATGTATACAAGCAAGATGAATAAAAACCCTGGTGCGTTGACCGATATGCTTTTGTTTAGCCAATTCCTCTCGACGTGAGAAATCGAAGATTAAACTTACATTTTTTGACGGTAGATGGTGTTGAGGTGCTGATACAAATGCGATTTTCTAAGGGTACATTTTCATTGAGGCGGCAGCATACGAGTGATTTTCGATACCGGTGGTCTCATTGGATAAACTCTTGCGGGATCTTCCGATCACCAATAGAATTATCAGTATACAAAATACTTAAGGTCAAGTTCGTCTTATAAAAAGCTATTAATTTTTTTGAAATGTTTGACAGTTCGATTTGAATTTGAATGCATTTGAAAATTCCTTTAATATTCAAAATCTTGTACCCAGTTCTTGTTTATTTTCACGTTCTTTTTGTTTATTTTATTTTTGTATTTGTTTGATTCTATAGTGATAGTCAGATTTATTATGAACCGATTTACAAAGCTCAAAATAAAACGCTCGTGTAACGTGTAGGTATTATTTATCCCTCATATCATCGGCTCGTTATCACATTAAAATTGCATTTTTTATCACTATGAAGAAAAAAGTACTTACCTATCTTCGGTTCCTCAGAAAGTAAAAAGATAAGATATCAATACTTTCCAGTTTCACTCACAACTATTGTTTCGGAAGATTTAAAATCATATCGCAATCACTGAGTTTTTGATTTATTTTTCATCAAATTGAAAGCAAAAGGAATACCTTATAATCAGTCAAAATGTGATGACTACATAATTTCTAGCATTTCGCGGGAAAGCAAGAAATTGCATGCAAAACATGAGACCATGAAATAAACATAACCTATAAATCTATAAATAATCGAATGGCCGACGAGCAGACGGATATCATGGCATCGCAGAATAAATTAAAATCACGTAAGGTGCGACTCTGCTGACAAACTTTCGAAGACATCTCTTCAGTTAAAATTGATCAAAATCAAGATAGCGAAAAGTCGAGAAAATTTGCTTACAATCTATTAGGTATAAGTCAGCACACCAGGGTTTTAATTCATCTTGTATACAAGAAATGATAGATCCGATGGTACACATTGTGAACAATTCTCTCGAATATGGAGTTTTTCCTGACTCACTCAAGTTAGCATTAGTCAAACCAATATTGAAAAAAGGTGATCCCTCCAAACTATAAAACTTAGACCAATTAGTAGACTGCCTTCATTTTCAAAAATTTTCGAAGGTATGGTATTTTAAGGAGTGATTGACTTTTTCAGGCAATATAATCTCATCAGGCAACACGGATATCAGAGAGGAAAATCAACACACAACAATTTATCAGTTCATTCAAAATATCTTGCTACAACTTGAGAACAACAATTCTGCATTGAGTTCATTCCTAGACCTGTCCAAAGCATTTGATTGAACCATACAGCTCTCTTACGAAAGCTAGAGTCATATGGCATACTTGGTCCTGCGCTGAAATGGCTTAAATCTTATGTATCGGACAGAAAACAAATGGTGTTAATTGACAAGGAAGGAATCAAATCTGAATCGGATATAGAATCAATTGATAATGGGGTACCACAAGGTAGTATAATGGGCCCAATTATTTTTATAATTTTTTTTAATAATCTGGAGGAGATTTGTGGAGAAAATTTCAAAACGACAAACTACGCGGATGACACAAACTTGCTGGTCAATGCAGTAGATTAACCTGAACTGATATCCATAACTGAAGAAAGCCTCTGTGAGGCAAATGAGTGGTTCAGGAGAAACAAACTTATATTATATCTAAACTTCTTGATAAAGTCGTGGTGAACAGATTATCTGGAAAGTAATAATTTACTCTGCACAAGTCAACATGGTTTTAGGAGAAACCGCTCAGTAGAAACAGCATCTCAAAATCTGATCAACTATATATACACAGAAGTCGACTCTAGCCATTTTGTATGCGCGATTTTTTTTGACTTAACCAAGGCATTTGATATGGTTCCATCTAAATTGCTGTTGGAAAAGTTGACAATGTTCCAACTTCCACAAAACCTAGTCAAGTGGATAGAGTCCTACATGAAAAATCGCAACATGATTGTAAAGTATGATGATGTTCTATCTGAATCCTTCAACGTAAACTCAGGTGTTCCTCAGGGATCAGTACTCGGACCCCTATTGTTCCTTATTTTTATTGATGATTTGCAAGAACACTCACCAAACTGTCAAATGACAATGTTTGCTGATGATACGACTATTGCTGTATCAGGAACAGATCTTAAAATATTGGTAGAACAAATTAATTGTGTGATTGAAAAATTCTCAGAATGGTGTCAACTTAACCATCCCATCTTAAACACTACCAAATCTGTATCTATGAAGTTCTATAACAGAAAGAGCAATATTCCAGATCACATATGCGACTCACTTGAAATTGATGTTGTTACTGGTACAAAATTTTTGGGTACAATTTTGGATGAACAACTGACTTGGGATTTGCATATCGATAGTGTATGCTGTAAATTAAACAAAGCATATTTTTCAATAAAACAGATTAAGCAATGTATAAGCAGGTCAAGTCTTCTCAGTGTCTACTATGCAATGGCGTATTCACACATTTCTTACAACATAATGTGTTGGGGAAGTGCAAATAACTTCACCAGGATCTTTGTATTGGAGAAAAGACTAGTAAGACTGATATTCAACATGAATTATTCAGAGAGTTGTAGACCAGTATTTATTAGAGAAAGGGTTCTGTCAGCTCCCTGCATATACATATATAAATGTGTGAACTACGCCAAAAAAAACGAGTCACTGCTTGAAAAAATCTCATCATGTTATGAATATCCAACGCGTAATGGTAACTTATTGAAGCTGCCTAAACACAAAACCTCCAAATTTAAAGACTCACCACTATATAAAGCAGTTAGTCTTTACAATGCGCTGCCGTCAGCTATTAGACAAATTAAAACAGAGAAATTATTCTACAGGAGCATTAAAAATCTCTTACTAGACAAATGTTACTACAGTTGCGAATAATTTCTGCATGATCGTAACTGTTGTCGAATGTATTGTATTGTGGGTTAGATATATGTATGTTGTTATGTCATTATTTTACTTTTAACTGTAAATAATATGATGTAGTATATGATAGATTGTGGGTGTAATACGTGCTTTTATACAATTATATTATATTATAACTGTAAAAATATGACTTGCCATATGTACTATTGTGTATCAAACTGGTCAATAAAGATATTTCTATTGAATGAGGAAGACCAAAACTGTAATGTTCAAAACAAACCATGCAGGACTTGACGTTCCTCAAGAAAATCGGCTAACAAATATCTCACTAAAAATAGAAGATGGTTAGTATGTAGACCCTGCAGTAATCTGAACGGTCTATCATTCAAATTTCGAATCTTTTTGTAGGTAAATGGAATTATCTTTCATGGAGGTAGTAGAAATACAGAGCAAATTTTGATTGCACAAAAAATAGCCCTAAGATTTATGTTGAAACTTAACTCAAGAGTAGAGGCAAATTCAGAAGCCTTAAAATACACTCGCAGGAGTCTATATACAAAAACTTTCATTATTCCTTTTTGGAAACAAACATCTTTTCCAAAATAGTCTGCCACAAATTTTGATTATGAGTACCCAAAACATAGACTTACTGTCACAGAGTGGAGCCCTTTCTATCAAAGCATTAAAATGTTCAACAAACTCCCTACCATTATCAAACAAAACTCGGTGAATTCAAAAAGGGAATTCATAAGATTCAACTGAAAATTGAACCTTATAGCACTGCTGAATACCTCAGCCATAGTTTCTGACTTGACTCATCATGCTTGAGACGTTATTTTTGTTTTTGTATATTGTTGCATAGGCACTGTAATCATTCTCCAGAAATAAAGATATTATTATTAGTATTATTATTACAATGAAGTATATAACTTTAAATGTGAATTGTCTAATACCTCAAATTGTCAGCTTGTGCTACTCTGTCTTGCAATCACTACAATTCATATACATTCTACACCTTTTCCAATTGTAATTCAGATTAGTAAACTGTAAATCAGAAAATATCAATTGTAACTCGGAATAGTAAACTGTTATTTAGAAAAAAATAAATTGTAAGTCAGATCTTGTCAGAATTTGTTAATTGTAATTCAGAAAATATCAAATGAAATGTAATTCAGATTATATCGTTAATGGAGACAAACGACGTATGGACAAATATTGTACAAGAGGGCCTTTATCATTCGGGTAGATATATTTGGCAAAAACTACTGATACTAGCGACCTTCATTTAACCAATACCTCTACCTGCAGTGGAAGGTTTTTCTGTGATGATTTTTTCAGACAAAACGATGTTTTGCAATTTCTGCATTTTTCCTTTGCCAATGGTTAGGGGTTTTCATTGATGATTATATGACAAAATCGTTTCGTATGAGTATCATATGGAACATGTTTCACACGCATAACGAAAAGAGAGTCTTTGAATTCCCAAATTACTCTGGAAACATTGTGCAGACCTGCAAAGTACATAGTAACACCTCATCTCAGTGACATTTCTTTCTCGCATTCGATTAAATGTGGCTTGAAATTATAATATCCTGAAAAATCAGCTATTTTCTGGATTATAATTGACAAATTCTGAAATACAATTGACAAGATCTAAATTTTCTATTCAGGTGCCCAAGAAGCATTGAATATTTTTCAAGGACTTCTGTTTTACCAACATTGGTCAATTGCAATGTTCATTGACAAATGATATTCAGACATGCTGAAGGGTATTTTGAACTTGGAAAATATAATCTCCAGATAATTAGGGAGGCCCCAAAGTTTTGATCAACTGATGCACATAATTATCTCCATGTAGTCAATAGATGATTTGAATTTGACTTTTGAGGATTTCAAAAAGCCATTCACATCTCTTAGTTTCCTATAGCCCGCGGGCCGGGGGCATATCTGACAAACGACAGTAAATAACAGTTGTCAATCCAGTCTGCTGGACAAACAAACCTGATTTACCTGTGCTAAGTGTGTGTTTATGTCATATTTTAAAATCTTTTTTCTCAATAAAGCTTCAATTTTGTGCGATTGTGAAATGTGGAAGTGAAAGCGGCAGAGATATTCAGGGCTATTCACTAAGTAAAGTGGTTATCGCAGTTGCTAACCGTCGTAGCAACTCTGATAATAACTTGCAATAATGACGGTGGTGAGCTGTTTTTCCTTAACAAGATATCTAAAGCAGTTGCCTGTGAACCACTACTCACAGCAACTGGTCATTATAGTAGCAACTTAACTTGAAAAGTGAATACCAATTTCGGGCTTAGCAACTGACCTTGAACATAACGACAATTTTTAGTCGCTATCCATAACAACTCTGCTTAGTGAATAGCCCTGAATGTTTCATTCCATCGATTCCCTTCTATTTTCGACAAAAGAAAAAAAGATTAATCCTCTTGCTGAAAAGAGATGTGAATTGTGGATTCAGGCAACTAGAAGAGCAGATTTAACTTCTGATGCGTTGGAATGGGCAACGGTTTGTTCAAAACATTTTGTAGAAGATATTTTCGAAGAATCTAGGAAACATAGGCAACATAATTTTTGATTTTTTTTTCATTCTAGGCAAGCCGACTGCAGTCAAAGATGTTGACAATATATACTGGGTACCGAATCAATTACTTGGTCACAAAACAATTACCAATGCAGTTCAAAGCATCCACAGATTGAAGTTGATATGGATGAAGTCGAGGATCAAATTGATGATGATTCTTTGTGTGAATAATAATCCAGCTGATCAAAACTTGAATATTATTGATGAGCAAAATCAAACTCTGAATGATATAAATTAACCAGTTGGAGAAGTGGAACATGCACAAAACTCTGGTGAACACCTATGTACAGATATTGATTTCGAGTTGCAGAATTGTTATTGTGAAATCCATCATCTCCGGAAAACTCTGCAGGCTCATTCATTCACATTGGAAAGTGTAAAGCATAATTCATCTAAATGCCTTTTTTACACAGGATTACCATATGAAAAGATGGTTGTGGTTTATAATTTTGTAGAGCCTTATATAACATACCCTAATTATTATTTATTAAAGTACATTTTCAGTATTCTTTTCACAAGCTCCACTCCAATCTTTGTAATCCCTTCAGATATGAACATATTCTATGAATCCAAACTTTTATAGCCTTTGAAGTCTTCTCCCGTGCATGCACTCTTATATACAAAATAGTTTATAATGTCATACAACATGTCATGAAACTTTAGGAAAGTATTCCACAGCATTACTGCAAGCCTCAAATTTCAATAAATTAGGATCACATCCATTACTTTCCTTCAGCTTCTCTAAATATCTCTTCTGAGCATCCATAGACAAGGTGTTGAAATAATCACTTTTATCAGTCATCTCACATACAATTTCCTTGCAAGCTGAAAGAATAATGAATATAGATTGCAATATGTAGACATTTAAATATGTCAGGTACACCAAGGGTATACCAATAGTTAGGGTAAACCCGCAATTTCTTCATAATTACGATCATAATCTCAGTAAATTACCATTGTTGCTTATGGAAGTATGGTTTGTTTGTCCAGCAGGCTGATTGACAGTTGTCTTGTGATGTCACATGCCCGCGGTCTATCACAATCTCATTTCAATAACCGCATAAACTTAATGTACTGGTTTATTGTTCCAATATATTTCCTACGGAGCATTTTATAATGTTCCCATCATCAATGAGGAATATAAATCCATCAGTTGCTTTGTTTGGATGTGAGTCACATTGCTCAGTCACTTTTCAATCAATTTTGTAATCAACCAACGTTGATAAAACAAAAGAGGAAAATGTATTCAATGCCTATTCAATCATTGAAAATTAGTTTGATCATTGTTTAGTTTTTGATTGTCCACATTCCACACACAAAATTCGCAATGGTTTGATTGAGGATAAGTAGGAATAAAGATAAGAGGATGAAGACAGAAAATTTGAAAATAATTGTCTAATTAGTGCATTATTTTCTTGTCAGTTCGAAATTTAATAAAAAATATATCAATATTATTCAAAGAAAAAAATGGCAGCAATAACATTTCAAAATATTGCATGATAACCTGCATCAATGAGATCGATTGAAACCATTTGCAAACCGCCTGCTTTTGCCAAGGTCTATAAAATTACATTATCATTTACTACATTCCCCATTATACTCAGCTGAAAACTCAATACTTAATTTTAATACCATTCATAAGATGTCTTCCATGTTAATCCTTTTCCGCTTCTTGTGATTCACCACCATATTTGCTGCTTCTAACAATGAACCTGAATCCATCAACCAAGTGTTCAATTTCGTTCTTGCTCTATAGGCGTCATTGAAAAGTCTTCTTTCCAATGTATCTAATCGCTCCTCAACAGAAGGGTCTGACATGGAATTATCAGCCAGATCCATTAGATGTCTGAAACGAGTTTTGAATGTCTGGAAAGACATGATGTATTGGTAATCTGAGATTGAGATGTAAAGTTTGAACTCACGTGCAATAAAATATCATGTACTTCTCCTTTACGGTCGAAATGTTTCACATGTGCTCCCAGTTCATAGAAAAACAGACTGAATTTATGCAGGTCAACTGCGGTAGCATCTGCTTTGAGTATTTCTCTGTACGACTCTTTGAATATTTTCGGCAAATCTGCTACTGCAAAAGGCTGGCGACCTGTAGATATTTCCCGAACTAACCATACTGGCAATTCCAAGGATGTTCCAGCAGCGAGATCTTTTTCCATCACAGATGGATTGAGGTGACCTGAAGAAGGCAAATTAATTTTTCATCAAAGGAGGAAATATTCAAATTCTTACCCATCTTTGGAACATTCAAGATAAATTTGCATGGAGTTCGTTCTTGTGTTGCCAAAATATCGTCGATGGAGTAGTAATTTGGATAATAACTATTTTGCAAAGGCATCTTGTGGGGTCAAACAAATACATCACTGCATTGCACAATTGCTTACTAAAATGGAAGATCAACGAATAACAAATTCAAACTATGCTGAAAAAGTAAACCGAAACACCACGGAAAAACGGATATTTCAAATTTGACAGAATTGTCAAACTCAGTCAAACTTCAAAATATCAACAACTACTCTTCTTCTTAACTTAATATTAGCCTTGGTGTGTGTAAGAGCCATCAGCCATTTTATTTATTCAGTGGTACGATATAGAAACAGCTTATCCAATCCAACTTTACACGGTTATTTGTTTCACATCCGGTTGAATACTAAACTAACAGTTGGATACTCGTCCCCCACCGCGCATTAGGTCATTTCCGTGTCAAGATGAAATGGACAAGCTGTACATATTATGTTATGTTATCTCATGCTTTCGAGTTTCGTAGTTTTACAGCAAAATTACCTAAATCCTGCATTCGAATCGTTTGTCTCATATTCGTGAAACAAACAATTAAGTTGTTGTTTCGCAAATTGATATGCAGCATTGAATCGAAAGAATTTTGAGGATTGCCACATCACCATAAGGGATAATTTGTTTTCGGATATTTTAACTTTCATGTAACTATAACTTATCAGCCGTCTGTGGATCTACAAAGAGATCCCAAACTTCCCCAGTTCACATAATGGACCGGGAGCCGGAAGATGGTAACACAAAAAGTTAGTCATTTGTTACAGGTATGGCAACCTCCTAAGGGTCTAATTGTGCAATGAACAAGACGAAATAGTTGCCGCCATACCGGCACAAAGCCGCAATATTTTTTTAATAATGCTAAACCATTCGTTACAGTATGGCATTTGAATTTTTTCGTAATAAATTTTTTTTTCGGGAAGTTGTAATATTTTCAAAATGACAATATAAAATCAATTAGTTAACGAGGGCAGAGATTCTGAGGAAGTGGTTTCTGCTTTTTTCTGTCCAATACAAAAAATGAATTCACAAAAACATGATTTGAGTTGCATTCTCATAAGAATGCGCCTTTATACACACTGTGACGCAATATAATCGTTACTTAAACTTAATTAATCTTCATACAACCCCTATCCACAAGACTCAACTAGTAAACTGTAGTCAATTCCTTTAATCAAGAATAGAACCGAAGTTGTCTTGGCATTATTCAAAATCAAACCACTCCTGATACAATAATTTTGCATGTTCGAAACAGTAACATTTGCTTTATCAGACAGGCCCGTAGAGGATTTTTCTACGACTCCGAACGCTGTGTCATCCGCAAATTGAACAGTAGACTAACAATTATTGAACGCAGAAATATCATAAACGAATGAAACGATGTGCTGACATATACGACTTATTCTTTGACGAATGTCTAATATTCATTCCCCAGATACACCCTAGAGTTGAAAAAGTAAATAATATACTGAACCAGAAGAAAGTAATGTGAAATCAATGTTTTATCGATACATCATCTCCAGGCAAGCAGATCTTCAAAAGGTAAGTGCAATCAGCTAGGTCAGTGAAATATAACCTTGTTGGATGTCATTCAGTGACCTTCATGGCATATAGCCAGGGGTGGTAGTTTTCGAAAAATCTTCATAAATCCACTTCTGAAGCCATCAAAATTCATTAAATTATCTGGGCCTTGTAGATCATCAGAAGCTGACGAGAAGTAATAAGTATTCTTTCGCAGGAAATAGAAATCCAAGTTTCTGGGAAGCACCTTTAGCGATCGATCTCACGTGGTTTTCCCATGAGAGATTATTACTGATCGTGATTCCTAGCATCGAGATACTTTGACTTCGTAGGAATAGTGTTACTCCTGACATCTGAATACTAGATGATGATAGAGCGGCTTTCCTTGAGAAGAGACAAGCCTGGGTTTTCCTAGCATTAAATTCCACCAAGTTCATGTTATCCCATTCTATTATTTTCATCAATTAATCGTTAATGTTATTGACTTGAATGTTTCTTTGAATTTTTGTTTATCTAGCTGGAAGAGAAACTAGTATGAAAAGTACTGTCATCCGCAAAACAATGTATTGAACAAGATGTTTTCTCGAGCAAATCATTGATATGAAAAGCAGAAACAAAGTGGGCGCAGAACTAACCCTGTGGAACACCTGCATTTATTGGAAGAATATCAGATGATACCCATCAACAATTACATACAGAGACGCATCAGACAAGAAACTGTTCATCAAAGCACACAAGACGGCAGTTTAGAAAGGAGACCCCGATGCCAAACTCGATCAAACGCTTTTGAAATATCGAGTGCAACAGCTATCGTTTTTCCGAATTATTCGATTGAATGCTGCCAAATATGAGAAACATAAGCCAATGAGTTGATCGTTGAAGGCGAAATCCGTATTGATTGCTTTTCCATAACATTGGAAATGATCGAAAGCAATGCAATTGGTCTGTAATTATACAAGGTAAAGTTTTCTTTCCTTCAACAAGCAAGACAGTATACTTCCCTATATTTCATTCCCTACTAAACTATGGAATTATTCTGTGAAAAAATTCCACTCATTTCATTATCATTTCTCGCTTAAAATATTGGCTAATGCATCGTACAGAGAACACTGTAAACCTTTATATTTATTGCATGGTCATTATGCCTCTGCCAACTATATTCTTGTTCAATGCAGTTTATCCACAAACATTCAAATACTTTCGAGACTTGGAGTGATATTCACAACTATAACACCAGAGGTGCCAGGTGAATTCAAACTTCCCGTTTTAAACTGTCCATATCGCTGAAAAGTCTCCAAATATCAATCTTTCCAATATTCCACCTCAGCAAGTGAAATATCCTACATGCAAGTAAAGAAGAATTATTTTCAGTTTAATGTGTGCACTGGATCTTGATATACTACACTCAAATTCAATTTATACAGTTGAATTTTTGTTTTTATAACTGTACTGTTATCCACATTGTATTCATTTCTCACGGTATTTTGAACTTATCAATAGTGGAGTGTATGTACTACTGTACGTTGGCCTGTTTATTTACTGTACGTATTCCTCTTCTCCTTATGACCTGGTTTGTAGGGGTAAACGTTTGATATGTGGAATAAGAGTTTAGGTCAGTGAAGCCGACATTTTCAACAACAAAACCGACCCGAGTAGAAAATTTCAAATAGAGCTGGGTATTCTTTGAGACCTTTTGATAGAACATTTTCAACGATATAATACTAGTGGCCATTTCTATTGAAAATGATGGCTAAGGAGCCATAGTGTCAAACAACTTGCTGAGAAACAAAACACGAAAATTTGAAGTTTCAGACAATTCATACATATTCAATTTTTTTCTGAAATTCCATTTTTTGCCGTTAAAAAATGTAAATTTACCACTGTTGTCGACAGATCAGGCCCCATGACTGACCCTTGTGTAATTCCGCAGCAACATATTAAGAACCGGTTTTTCAATGCAAGATATCAGATGAAAATAACCAACAGTTTTCATCTTTATCAGTGCCAAACATTAGTCACGCGCACCCTCTCTCATCTTTCATCTGTCTGACATATTTCTCATTTATCTTTGTATTGTAAAACTGGCCCTCAATATACTAATTTGTTTTACTTCAACCAAGTTGTAGAACTTATTATTGACAGAAGCGTTTCCCATTTAATAATAATAGTCTTGAGTGTGTATTGTAATTATTGTTTTTGATTTGCTTTCTCTTCTCTATCTACTCTAGACACTATTATTTTCTTTATACGTATGACAGTTAGCTTTTTCTATGATTGTTCACTTGTGAAAATAATTCTTCCACCGCTAGGTCAACAGTGTTATGAGTGTGAGAGTTATTGTAACTCTGCATGAACGCTTCTAATATCTTATTTCTCTTTATGTAAATCAATTATCAATAATAATTACTTAATGCTTTCCTCAAAAAAATCATATATCAGATTACAATCCCTCTGCACGTTACTAGATGGAATAATGGGCTAAAGGCTTTTGAATTCATTAAGGCAGCTGCTGTCACCATGGTATGAGAATTCTTCACACCAAATTTTGGATGTTTAAGGCTATGTCCGAAAGAAACATGAATTCGGCCCTTTGCTCGAAGAAAGGGTCTTTAGTGAAAAACCTAGGGTTTGATTTCTGCTTCCTCGTATACTCTGGAATCTGAAAATAGGGCGGCTTGTAGGAAATGAAATTATCTGATAACTTTAAGCAATATATTAGCAACGAAATGAAAACAGGAACTTACAAAATATATTTGAGAAAAAATATATATAACAAAAGAAATATGCAGTGAAAACAATTTAAAACAAAAAAAGACATTTACCGTACTATTTAGTTTAAACAAAATATTGAAAAATGGGACCGGCAATGGTCTTCTCTATGCATAAGATAATGAAAATTCCACAAACAGAAAAATGTGTACTCAGAACACAAAAATCTGAAGTACTTATATCTATAAAAGCCTCTAAATTTGACCCACTGACTAAATGTATATTATAGGCCGCCCTACGGCCCATCTCAATAACTACTCGATGTCAGAGAGAGATTTCTCAACTTGTGATTCAAACAATAGATATGAAATTAATGATGGCTTCTCTTCCCAAAAGTGAATAAAATTGTTATTTACGTTAACACACATCAAAATTGACATACCAAGTCTTCCGTCTCTCTTGCATGGCTGTTTCCATTCCATAGATTTCTTGGTTTCTCCAAGATATGGCACTTTGCACACGAATCAATTTGACGTTACTTATTTTCCCGATTTTTCCGACCGTAATTAGATTCTCGTAATGAAACGCGCCCCCATAATTTTGGCAGGGGACAAACCTTAAGGCCGTCCTCTCGCGTTCGCGAGTTTTTTTTTCCCTTCGAACTTTTTCTTGTTCGACTCCTAACCGTGTCTTCGGATCAACTGCCCTTCAAGACGTTTTCCTCCCCCCAATTCCAGCCAACGCTCATATTCCTACTTAATTTGCAATAATGCATTTTATCGAGCCTGCCGCCCACACAGCGCTGTCCGTCGGCTGATCCCACGCGAAGGCGATGTTTTGTCTATCAAAAAGTTTACACATTGAAATCTCATATCTCGTCTAGACTGAAACAAAGACTTCTTTCATTGGGTGTTTCGTGAGCTTTCATATACAGGGTACGAATACTTATATTGAGTTCACTCAAAAATGCTCAGCATTACACCCATATCTTAGGGCAGTTGTACGTACTCCAGTTAACTGTGGTCAAGTGAACCGAGGTCAGTTGCTAAGCATATTAGCCAATAGAATCGTTTGTTGCTTGAAAAATGTACTCAGTTCACTTGAACCACAGTTAACTGGAGGCCCTAGACTGGCCCTTATACTCGTCAAAAGCTCAAAATGACACAAATTCCTCTGCTGTTAGAATATTCCACATTGTTCTATGACCTATCGTGTGAACTCAGAAAGAAATAAAAAAAGTCTCGAAAAACGGAATAGATTTTTTTTCTGTATATGACACATCACCCTCTGAAAGCCATATTATGAAAATCCAAGCAGAAAAAATCTTCGAAATGGGTAAAATTTATTTATCGTATTCACATCACAGAGAAACAAACATACAATGAGGGTAACAATAAACTCTGTTCTGAATTGTTACATTTACTGATATCTGGAAAACATGTACACCATTCAGTGTGTACCTAGTTCTGTACTTCTTATATATTCAATCATCTTATACTTAGCATAACAAATTATTCAATGTTTGTGCTTATACGTATGGGATGAATCGTAAGAAAGTGTACAGTTTTCCATCTATTTCAAAAAATAGTGCGCTTTGTGATTATTTTTCGGTTTTGGCCAGATCAAAAAAAATTACAGTAAAGCGCTTACGAAAAATATTTCCCTTTAACATAATATGGCTGAAAGGCTTCAGTGTTATAGACTGAAAATACACCAATGTAAAATTTTTCCAAATAACGAAAAAAAAAAAAAAGAAAACATTTAAGGATAGTAAAGTATTTCTCTTCAAACATTTGTACAATATAAAAACTTCTTCCGGGATAGTAGGGTGAATAAGTCCAATAAGCTACAATAATTTCAGTTCATTAATATGTTCATCTATTGAGTTTTGGATTGAGGTGGCCTTTACTTGATGGAAATCCATAGTTATTACTCTATTAAGGTAGAACACGATTAAATTTCCACAGAATTTATTATCTTCGCGACATGTTTCGATACACTTATTTTTTTCAAGCGAATGTATTATAAACAGTGTTCATAATACATCAATAATACATTATAAACTGTTTATAATACATTATAAACAGTGTTTATAATACATTATAAACAGTGTTTATAATACATTATAAACAGTGTTTATAATACATTCGCTTGAAAAAGATACAGTGTATCGAAACATGTCGCAAAGACAATAAATTCTGTGAAAATTTAATCGTGTTCTACCTTATAGCGTAATCATCTATTGAGCCCGATTCTCTTACTTTCATAGATTGAGTATATTTGTAGGAAAATTGAATGAGACAACTCTTGCATTGGTAAATGAAGGTACTTAAGTCTCGTTTGCTGTAGTTTTTTAATCACAATGAACCATATATCTTCAAACAAGAAATATTGAGTCATATTCGAAATGCTCATCTAGAAAATCTGGTGTCGTTTTATAAACCTCAAAATATCAGATTTGAGTTCGTCATGATACCATAAATTCTTCACAAAATTCAACACAGACTAGAAACTGTAAACTTTCCCACAATTTTCCAGAAACTGTCCAAATCAAGAATACAATATTGGACAATTACAATATTGGGATGAAGTCTTGTGAATGTAAAATCTGTAAAATCGTTTCGGTGAGCAAGAAGTTGACTGGGGGAATTGATAGATTGAATTATCTTATTCACAAGACGTTACAAAATTTTTAATTAAAAAATATTGAAATAAAGCTAAATAACCAAATATAGATAGATACGGCAGAAAAAAAATGAGAAAATTCAGTTCTGGTCAGATTTTTTTAAACTACCATTGTAAACATCGTGATCATAAAAGTTGCAGTTAACTAGCGAAAATTATAAGACTAGATTATTTTTATGATAATACAAAGGGAATTTCGAAAATTGAAAAATTCTGCCGAACTATCCATTTCAGCTTTTGAGATGTGCTAAAGTGGAAAGTTAAGATTAGGTAGTTTGTGAGGAACAAAAAAAATCGTGTCGCATATAGATGGGATATTTACTGAAGTAAGCCAAAAAACCAATTCCTAGCATCGACAATGGGACATGAATTGACCAAGCTCATCAATTTATTGAACAACCACTCAACAATACAGTTCAAGTTGAATGTATATTATTAACAATAATTACCACAAATAATCAACTTTTTCAACTGAGTTAGATACAATGGTGTTTTTTTGGCTCACCCGCTAAATCATTTCGCCTATAAAAACATACCAATATATTTTGTCCACTTTGGACTACTTTTCAATATCTGCGTAGATGTGAAATACACGGTTGGTCTATATAAATCTGTGTATTTCGAAACATACTAGTAAAACCTGGCATTAAAAGAGGAGATGCTATCAGTTTCCACTTATATTTTATTTTTTTTTTTTTGAAATAAATTACAAAATGTTATAATGCCAAAGTTACGATTAGAAAATAATCTTGACTAGAAAATTAATAGACTCAATCTACCAAACATTAAATACTTATAAATCTATTTTTATACACAACATACTTGATCGTATTTGAAAAAAAAATAATCAACATAAATTACATCACAAAAACTCGCTCTGCAAACACTCGCTAAGGCCCGACTTATTCCCAAGGATTCACCAATATTTCTACAGCTATTTTACATAGATTTCTACGGAAGCGCAGAAGGGACATACTTTTTTGAAATTTTATTTTTCTATGATTCCGACTCTAATCTCGGAATTCCGACTTTAATCTCGGAATTCCGAGATAAAAGTCGGAATTCCGAGATTAATGTCGGAATTCCGAGATTGAAGTCGGAATCTCGAGATAAAAGACGGAATTCCGAGATAAAAGTCGAAATTTCGAGATAAAAGTCGAAATTCCGAGATTAAAGTCGGAATTCCGAGATTGAAGCGGAAGGGCCATACTTTTTTCAAAATTTTATTTTTCTATGATTCCGACTTTTATCTTGGAATTCCGACTTTTATCTCGGAATTCTGAGATTAAGTCGGAATCCCGAGATAAAAGACGGAATTCCGAGATAAAAGTCGGAATTCCGGGATTAAGTCAGAATTCCGAGATTGAAGTCGGAATTCCGAGATAAAAGTCGGAATTCCGAGATAAAAGTCGGAATTCCGACATAAAAGTCGGAATCAAAGAAAAATTAAATTTTAAAAGCGTATGGCCCTTCTGCGCTTCCGTGGATTTCGGCAATCGTACTCTACGTTTTCATATAAATTCAAAATGATACAAATTAATTTCTGATCGATATTACGTCCCAGAACACAAAATTTCACAATGTCGTTACTCGTGACAAGTCCACTCGAGATGAGAAATATATGAGAGCACTGCAGTATCGATTATATTATTTTTCTCGCTCAAAGAGTGATCGCTCGACTGCATATCTTCAGTTTCGTGGAATGTAGTTTATGTTAATTACCGTTAATGATGAGATACGTCAAGCACTTAGTTTTCTGCTAGAAAGGATGATTGTATTCCAATGATTTCGTTAAAAAAAAATCGACTGTCTCAAGAAGTGATGAGAGATACAAAATATTGATAGGAATGTATCACTTAAAATGCGTGTTTAAATTACAATGACAGAAATGAAAAAATCCATAAACTATCCTACGAAACGGTATTGAAGCTACTTTTTTAACTGTAAAGCGCCATATACTTTTTATGTACACATTAAATGTATAGTTTAATTATATTTTTATCTATTACCAGGGTCCTTAGTTTCCTGATTTGTGAACACATTTTTGGGCGCTGCATAAGGACAAAAGACGGTACGTTGTCGTTATACAGGACCGCAAAAAACCACACACAAGTAGGCATTAATTATATTTATGATTAGATTAATGAGAGACGAAAACTTTAGTCCCGACACTGTCGAATCAAATAATTACCGAAAAACTCGAACCGCTTTCCATCATTGTGCAGAAGTTTTGTGCCACTTCGTTCAACAACCAATTGTTTATTTTATATATAATTCGAATGACAGCTATACAATTTGATATAGTTATTAATAAGGGGTTTTTTCTTATCGTAAAACGAGGATGAGCTGAAATTTTTCGTGATTATTCGATCCAATCTATGAACAAATAATCTAAATCAAATTGAAAAATTTTGTCGAAAGCTATTTGAGCCAAAGTTGCAAATTGGTACTGGTATACAAACACACATGTACTTAATTGTAGAGATATGCCTAACTAAACTAAAGTCTAACACAAGTATAAAGTTAGTTTCATCTCGATAAAATTATATAAACATAAATAACATTACTTAGACTTACAAAAATACTCTGAAGAAAACAAATAACTTACAAAAAAGCTAATACACGTCAATAAATGCAATCTCTCTCTAATGGCACAATTCATATATACGGAAAAATAACACTAAATAACTCTTTTCAGTGATTTTTGCTTCGATGGGAGAAACAATATAGCAGAACTGTGATCAAATGTCAAATATATTTGTACAATGTTGACAAATCTTGGGCAGAAAGTTGTGCGATTACCAACAATTTGTGCAGTCATCCAATAAAAAGTTAATGGATATTGTGGAACTTTGGTAAATAAAAAATGGTAAGATGTTTGGTATTATCAAGCACAAGCTACTTATCGATATTTTTACATATCTAATAATTATTCAACTCACGTAACGAAAAAAAAAGAACACATTTTCGAATTCTCACTCAACTTTGGTACAGTTCTTCATAGATACCATGACACCGGGTGTTTCCAACAAGGGTGCCAAACTGAAACTCGAAATTGCTCTCTAAGTCACCATTAGGAACTTTCCCCATAAAATTAAAACTATGGTTTCTCCAAAAATTTCAAAGGTTTATTATATCATTCTGGAAATATTATATACGCTGAAACAAAGGCCTTGGCATGCATTTTCTGAGTTTCGAAAAAGAAAAGAAATGTTGGTGCCAAGTCTTTCTTTGGAATATCTCATAATATTTCACAAGAATTGTTTATATACGAATCTACTGGAAACATGTTTCAATTATTGAATTATCATTGATTCAAATCGTGTAAAAATTCACATATCCCATATAATTGAGACATTGATGCCAGTTGGCAAGCATCATTTGCAGAACAAAATGAATTTCCGTTAATACACTTTCATATAGCTACTATGTTGAATATATGTGAAAATATAATCTGTACCGGCCATTTTTTATTAACGTTATTCTGTGATTTATCTGAATATGGTCCCAAGTGAAACTATACCGTCATATTCAAAACTACATGCATAATTTTATCCTTGATGTGCAATTTTGTTATATTCAACCAAAAATACTGCACTTTCATTTCACAGAGTACTGTTTTTCTCTGATTAACTATTTAGGATCACTACTTTTATTCGGGTTTGAAGGCCGTCGTTTTTTGGAATTTCTTCCAATGACTGGAGTCATCGGAGTGAATTACAAGATGAATGAGCCTCTGAAGAAGCTAGCCACTCGAGCCAGCGAAACGTCAGGAAGAAATTCCAAAAAACGACGGCCTTCAAACCCGAATGAATGTAGTGATACTGAAAACCTCGGCCGCGAAAGCCTTAACTATTTTAACTATTTAGGAATTTTTCTGTAGAAAATAGTTAAATTTTCACTTTGATTTTCAACTATATCGTTGTTTTCGTAAATAATGCAAAAATAACGCCATATTGGATTCGGGAAAAATAGCTCCTGTATCGTCCTCATCAATATAAGTGACCCTTCATGCTGAATAAAAATAGATTTTCATTTTCAATCAATTCAAATACACTTTATGATTCTTTATCACAAAGAAGTTGGATTGAATTTTGTTGAATCCCATTCTTTTACACTTCATATCAAATCTGGTGTCATTTTTGAGGTGCCGCCTTGTCAGACAAATCTCAATTGTTCCTCCATAAACCATCGACAGGAAGAAAGAATATGCACCTCGAAGAGATATTATAAAGTACAGAGAGATAACTTTATACTTAAATTCCTCCATCCTTCCTGACCTCTGCTGCAATGAGGAAGGAAATTAATTAATACTTGAATTATTCTATCTTGCTTATTCTGCTTATTCTAAGGGCCAGTGAATGATTCAAATATACTTTTGAAGTCTTGACACTTGAATCCTTGAACACTCGATTTTGAAATTGGTGAAAATTACAACTAATTTGCAACACTTCGGCCCACAATACCTAACGAAGGTTAGGAATAAGCCATTTTCAACATTGTTTGAAAATTCACAACAATTTTTAGTGCTTAATTAATTTTTCATGTGAATGTTTGTCATGAATTGTGCTTTGTAAGCAGTCTAGTAATAAATTTAATTGGAAATTAAAAAATATATCGCATCATTACTTTGGACCAAAACTCCTAAATTGCACCACATTGACATCAAAACTTTTAACCAGAGACTGTATTGCTCCTTTTGAAATCTCAATAACACTTCTCCCGAAATCTATTGAACAAATATAAAAAAAATGTTATCTCAGAAATTAACAAGGAGTTCCTTAACAAATAACTGTAACGACAATTGTGCGCACGATTTATTAAATAACTGTGTAGTCTCAAAAACTTTTACTGCCCAAAAATTTTCCCAATAGAACAAAATCATGAACCCAAACTTCATGTGAAACAATTGTCAACCCTTGTTATCCTCAAAGTTCCAGAAAATGAGAAAATAAAGTTGATTTTCGAGATCAACTTTTCGGCATCCCGGTTGTCGAACACCCGGCGCCCTGTCCACTTACACAAAACAAAAACTTACTGAATGCTGGAAACTACGAAACGTTTCAAAAAATACGTCGCCACCGTCGTATCGTTTCTCGACCGCGTGCTAGAGTCGTTTGAGTGAGGAGAGGAATAAGGTCTGGCGAGCGAGCCGGCCACACTTCAGTAGAGGCCGCAGTTGCGCAGATTGTTGGCTATGATGACGTCGGTGACGGCGTCGAAGACGAACTGAATGTTGTGTGTGTCGGTGGCGCACGTCATGTGGCAGTAGATCTCTTTGGTGGTCGACTTGTTCTTCGCCTCGAACTGCGCCTGGATGTAGGACGCCGCCTCTCCGTACTCTTGCGCGCCTGGACAGAAGAGATACCAACGTGATAGATATATAGATAGATCTTTATTTAATTAGGACTTCTAATAGATATAATAATATGCACGAATGTATAAATACAAAAACAAATATAATCTATAAATAAGAAATACAAACAGATGAATATGTGTGAATATATAAAGGTATAAAGAAGAATTTTATATATGAGCTAGACCTGATATATTATAAGCAAATTATTGATAGTGAAAAATACATGATTAGCAATATTTCATTTTACATTAAGGTAGGACTCCCAATAATAATAATAAAGTTTATCCAAGAATAATTATAAATTACAATGTACAATGATAAATAATATACAGTTGTTTGACTAAACTTGAAAAAAGTTCGCGAAGTTCAAAACTTGTGAGACAATAACAATTTCAATAAAAAATATTATTGAGTAATACTATTATTTTGATAATTTTTACAAAAATAGAGCTTTATAAAATATATTCAATAAATTAAATATCGATCTTGTTCGAATAACCAATTTTTTATTTAAAAGTATATTGATTTTATGACAAAATGGTTAAGGCTTTCGCGGCCGAGATTTTCAGTACCACTACTTTGGTTCTAACTCGAGATGTACGAGCCTCTGACCCGAATCAAAGTAGTGATACTATATTGATTTTTTCATTTTCGATTTCAATCTGGTAGTATATCAAACAATTTTTTTCATTAAATATGTATAATGTTTTGTACCAATATTTTCATTTGTTTTATTTTTTGAATAAATTCTATTTTTGTTTCTTGTATCATATAAATGATCGTTAAAATTTATATTTTTTTCTTTTCTAAAAAGGTGAATCAATATTCTGTAAACAAATAATTGTACAACATCAAATTTTTCATATTTTTTATAAAGGAAATCAGATGAACACATATAATTTTGATTGTACATTATTTTCAAAAATTGTCTCTGGATGACTTCGAGATTGTACAGAAAATTTTGTTTAACACCTCTCCACTCAAGAATACCATAATTCAGTTTGACAGAAAGAAATTTTTTTGAATGGTAGAATTTAGGTGAGGCATCTCAGTTTTTTTATTATATGACAATTCATAGCAGATTTACAGTCTTTTTTTGTCATATTATTCTCGTATCTGTTCTACCCACATTTTGTAACACCCACAGTCTCTGAACATACCCGAATGATGCCTGTTGCTACATTCACCGAATATTCTGCAATTTTTTTGAAACTTAACCTAAGCCATCCCAACACATTCATTGTGGGCATATCGACAAGAACGAATTATATATTGATTTTCAAAATGTTATCTCACCTGCATATTCCGGAAAACATATCGTCAATGGCGACTTCCTAATTTTTTCTTCGAACAGATCTTTCTTGTTGAGGAATAGGATGATTGAGGTATCTGTAAACCATTTGTTATTACAGATAGAGTCGAACAGCTTCAAACTCTCTTGCATTCGATTCTGAAAAAAAAACAACAAATATGATGTACAATCCATTTTTGCGTTATTCTTCAACATATTACTCATACTATGTAAATTACAACTATATTATTCGAAGATTTGTTCACAAAATTTAACAAATGTCAGTGGAAAACCATATATTAGAATGTGGAAGTCCACACCATCAATTTATAGATGGTTGGTTTCACCAACTTTTCATCTATATCAATCTGTCACTTGCTAAAATCACACCAGAGAATATTTAAAATAGTCTCAACCCATATGAAATCCCATACCGCCGTGTGAAAAGAAACAATAGAATGGCTAAAGAGGACCAGTTGATACGATAGTCGGACAACTATATACACTAGTAGGATTTAAATCACTATCGTTTACTCAAACCAAAGTATTTTGTTGATCGAGGTTAAGGATAAGTCACCTCATCCTCCTGATCTGAATCATGTTCATCAAACTATCCCGACACTTGAAATTCGAAAGCACTTACCGTCGTTTCGTCCTCATGTAGGACTTGATCGTATTCACTCATAGCTACACAGAAAATAATCGCAGTCACATCCTCGAAACAATGTATCCATTTTTTCCGTTCTGACCTCTGGCCACCGACATCGAACAATCTGTAACACAAAATTCAGTCAGCTCCTTCAAATTTCACTATTGTTAATATTATCAAATGACACTACGTATATTCTCGTAGAACATTCGAAGAAATTCTTTTCAACGATGAGTGACCATTTTTTGTCAAAATTGCGGGGAGGGAACCAAATGAAACTATATCTAACATTTCATTTTCAACTTGAATTTTCTCGAAAGTCTGATGGGAAGTTGTATGTTTTAAACTTCAACTGTGAAGTATACATATTCTTCTATAAAATTACTGAATATACCACCAGTTCACTTTTTGTGTCCCAGTAAAAATAAATTTAGAGTTTCGAGTCTGTGCAAAATAATTTGTCACCTATCTCATGAACAGTAAAATGGAACAGGTAGTAGTACATTCACCATTTTTTTGTTAGGAAAATATCTATACTTCAAGGTCGAAACGTACCTCCTATGATTTCCGATGAAATATTCTAAAAATGAACAATTTGTTCAGGCCAGCCTCAACTCACCTACACTGTAGGTTGACGGATTAACACCTATTAGAAAACAACTACTCCCCTGGCTAATACCACGAAGGGCATTGGATTACATCCAACAGGTGTTAGTGTGGCAGATGGCGCAGCAACGGCTATTTTGCTAGTTGTTTGTATCAGCCTAGGTCTTGGGAAGATACTCTACTCGACTATGATTTTTAATTATGGGAAGTCATCGACTTATGTTGATGATGGCACTGCCTTGCACTGACGAGAGGCCAAATAGCCCGAAACCGGTCTGCAAGTGTGTCCCGTCCCAATAATTGAAAATCAATTCTGGTGTTGTATCGCCAAGAGCATATGTGGAATTTCTTCTGTGAAGAATCCCACACTAATACCTGTTGGATGTAATCCAATGCCCTTCGTGGTATTAGCCAGGGGAGTAGTTATTTTCTAATAGGTGTTAGTCCGTCAACCTACAGTGTAGGTGAGTTGAGGCTGGCCTGAACAAATTGTTCATTTTTAGAATATTTGATTTAAAGCCAGTTTTCAAGCATCCCCATGAATATTTGTTTTATTTTGATATCCGATAAATTGAAGTGGAAAATGGGATTTCAAAACAGAATGGTAAATTGGTCATATACTAGAACTTTCAAAGTTTTTGTCAACGAGTGAGTGAATTGTGATTTTTGTTCCTCACTCTGATAAGTTGTTTAGCAATTATTCTTAGATTATACCATATTGTGGGCACATTAAAATTTCAAATAATGGCCCTCATGCGCCATTTTGAAAAGAAATGGCCACTTGTGTTATATCACTGAAAAGAGAACTTAATTGGTTTACGAAAATATTTTTGAGTCAATTCTAGTTCTGGCCAGTCCAGATGTGGGTTTCAATTGTTTTATTGTTCAATATTGGCCTCTTATTCCATATATTTTAACCTAACCATAGGGACAATTAGGCATTCCAGATACTTGTCAAAAATGTCAAATTAATCTAAATGAACCAATACGGCGGTATCTGCCCCCAGGAACTTTCGTTTGTTTTCTTTTTTATAAGTGTGTGATTGGTTGAAACTGGTATTTGCCCCCCCGACATAACCTGATCTGGAATGCCTAATTGAATGACGCTGTGTTGGACTAAATAAATAAATAAATAAATTTATTGAATCCTTTTCGACCATAAAAAATGATATAGACACATATACGTCAGACAACAAGTAATTCACATACATTCAATACATACAGATACATGAAAATATAACAGTACTACAAAATGAATATACAAATTCTTATCATTGATTAAAATACGTGGAAATATAACAGTACCAAAAAATAAATATATAAATTGATTGAAATACATAAAAATATAACAGTACCACAAAATGATTATATAAATACATATCATCGATTAAAATATTCATCATTATTGTAAAAACAACCGTTAATCAAGAATTATTTGAGTTTAATTTTGAAAATGATTTCCCTGTTTATGTTTTTTATATCGGCAGGTAAGTGATTATAAAATTTTGCCCCCTTATAAGATGGACAGTTTTCATACAGACATGTTGAGTGTTTCTGGAGCCTTATTAATTCACCATGCCTGGTAGGATATGCATGAAAGTCACAGTTACGATTGTAATTCTGTATTTGTTTTTTGAAAAGCAGGATACATTTGTAGATATAGATACAAGGTACGCACATGACTTTATATTCAATAAAGTATTGTCTACAAGATTCTCTGTATTCTATTCTATATATTAGCCGCATAACCCGCTTTTGCGGGACAAATATTTTATTCAGTTTTGTGGAGCAACCCCAAATGGCAATATTATAAGAAATATGGGAATGTACAACGTACAACAGCAAAGTAAACGTTCAAAAGTTGTGCTTTATTGAAATTGGACTTTAATTGTCTAATTGCGTAGTACCCACTGTTAACTTTCTTACTGACATGATTAATACCTGACTCCCAGGTCATGTTACCATCGATATAAGTACCGAGAAATTTGGTGTTATCTGACGATTTAATTATTTCATCACCCACCCTAATATGAAAATTATTAATTTTCCTATTTGTCTTGGAATAAAACTGCATCAGAACAGTTTTCTTCACATTTACTACCAAAGAATTCTTACAACACCAATTTGTAAATTCGAAACTCAGGATATTCAATTTTTCTTCAAGTTCCTCTGGTGTATCAGCATTCGCTGCGATCGTTGTATCGTCTGCATACAAAACTATATGATCTGTGCTTAAATGATTGGGCATATCATTGAAAAAAAGAAGAAAAATGAGAGGACCCAATATAGAACCTTGGGGAACCCCAAGATCAATATCATACTGCTGCGACTGAAAATTGTCAACTCTAACATGCATCTTCCTCAGAGTCAGGTATGATCTGAGCCATGAAAGAAAGTTTCCTCTGAAGCCAAGTGAATCAAGTTTTTTGCATACAATATCGGCTTCAATAATGTCGAATGCTTTCGAAAAGTCAAAGAAAAGTGCACCGACATATCTTCTCTTGTCAAGTGAGTCATAGACATACTCGAAAAAATTGTGAAATGCACTTTCCGTTGACCTACCTGGGCAGAAACCATGCTGATATTTGGATATTACATTGAATTGATCCAGGAAAGCCAGCATTTTTACATAAACGGATCTCTCGATTATTTTACAAAATACTGTTGGAACTGTTACGGGCCGATAATTTTCAATACACGTTGAATCACCTTTTTTTAAAATCGGTATTACCGATCCAATTTTCAGTTTGTCTGGGAACTCGCCAGATTCAATTGAAAGATTTATCAAAAATGCTAATGGTTCGCATATTGAATTTCTGATGTTCTTTATTATTTTCGTTGGAATGCAGTCTACTCCAACAGAGTTTGTGTTCTTGAGGTTAGAAATGATTTCGAGTACATCCCTAGGATGAACTGGAGTAAAATAAAATGTATGATCTACATGCATAGTGGTGATGTCATTGAACGATGTCGACTCAAAGTTTGCATTTATTATGTTCTTCGCTATGGTAGAAAAATATGAACCGAAAGCATCTGCAATTTTATTTTGATCATTCTCAAGTGTGTTGTCTAGTAATAGTTCCCGGTTTATACTTTGCTTTCCTCTTCCCGTTTTATTTTTGACTATGTTCCAAATTTTTTTCTGCTTCTGATGTTGGCTCATGTTTGCTAGAGCACCTTGATTAAATGCATACTTTGCTTCATGTATTTTCTTCCTATACAGTTTTTTTGATTCATCATAATATTTTTTGTATTATAAGTCATCTACATTTTTCGATATCCAAAACAGATTTTTTAAATTGTTCCCCATAAGAATGATATCCTCAGAAACCCACAGTTTTTTACCGAGTTGTGCTTCGTGATTAACGGTTTTTTGTACAGTTGGGCATGTCAGTTCTATCCAATACGTAATGATTTGTAAAAAAGTTTCATAGGCACATTGAATATTACGGAAACTCTCATAGACCTGGTGGAAATTCTCATTTGAGAGGCAGTCTTGGAGCTGAGCAAGATTCTCAGTACATGTGTTTATGAAACTTATTTTTTGTCGAGTATCTTTTTTTTCAACTGTAAGGTCAATTAATTCAATAGAAAGGCCCAAGTGGTCGTTGTCAACCAGTAGTGGACGTAAATAGTCACCCTCCTACTAGAAGAATCTTCGAATGGTACGATGTAAAGAAAGTCTGGTGATATTGGAAAAATGATTTTGTTTCTATTATTTCCAGAAATAAAACTTCATTTATAAAAGTGTCAGTGAGGCGCTAGGAACAGTATCTAGAAAAAATTCGAAATAATAGTCAGGAAACCGTGTACTCGAAAGATTTTGGAATTCCCTATCAACAATCTTTAGGTACTTGACATTCCAAAAATCGGTAGTGAGGTTATTATTGTAACTTCGCAACCCAGTGCAAAATAAATATCAATGGCCATAGGACTCCTTTGGAAGGGGATTGAATCGGTTTGTTAAGGATATGTTTTCAACTGTTGAATTAGTAGGGTGAGGGATGTCGTAGAGAACATAATTAATTTTGTTAATATTTCGTACACATTATAAGTTCATTCTCAGGATTCTATAAATGAAATAATATCTCGAAGAAACAATAAACGTGTCGCCATTTATTGCAAATTTATATTTTTTCAATGAAATATATTTACAATTTACAGGACATAAGTTTCCCCGTATCACATAATTTAAAAACTAAATTAAGAACCCTTATCCAACTATTACAACAGCAGAAAATATCTGATGCATCACCAAACTTCCCACAGATAATATGTTTGATCCAATATTCAGAAAGCCCACCAGTGAAATTTAGCACCGTCTGAATAAAGGATAAAATATTGAAAAAACTGACTCATTACACTGGCATATTATTGCTATGATGGGGTATACTTACTTGAAATTGAGGTTTTTGAAGGAGAAATGAACTTCGACGATACCCGTTGTTTTCACTCTTGTTCTCAATATGTCTTGTTCCGTGGGTTGATAGTCTTTAGCTCCTAGCCGATCTAAGTCATCTAAGAAACTGAAATGGAAACAAATTGTGAAGAACCCTGTATTCGTGTCTACTAACACAATCAAAATAGCGGATAATAATTGTGGAGTTGAGTAAATAACTGGATCATCATCGGCTGCATTCAATATATACAAGGTGACCCAAAAATGTTTAGACAGCAAATTGTTATTAGAAAAATATTAAAATGTGGTGAAAAACAAAAATAAAAGTATCTCAGTTGGATTACCCTGTCAATTCCCAAAAAAATAGGCTATTTTTCTTTGCAGTCACTCGATGCACGTTTCACTAAACAAGTTGGGGGAATAAATTGAACACAATTATCCGACCAATTGTAGAAACTTCACGAAAGTTCAATGTTAGATTTTTATTTCATCTGTTTTTGTATAATCGGTTCCACCATGTAAAACGAAAGACAAAATATCTTATTCCACGTTCATTAAAACAAATATCCATTGTACACGTCATTATATTGGTCAAGGAGGTTTTTTTATACGATTTTCAACACTGCAACTTTCATCCTCAAGACAGGGTGGGACCAACCCTCACTATTCCAAATGGAATAAGGGGTCGAGCAATAGCTCTTACAAAAAGTCATTTAATTCTCTTTAAAATGATATATCTCTTTAGTGAAGTTCTGACTGATAGTTGTCGAAATAAGTATCTATTAGTGAAATGGTTTTTATTATCTAGTTATTTGACTAACAAAATACTAATGATGAAATGTGATACAAAATGTAGGTAACAGATATTTAAAATGACTCGAGAAAACGGATAGTAAAAGAATGCCGGCTGATAACACCAGGAAGTTATTGGAAAATCTTGATCACACTTTAATCGTTCCATGGAAGTCGCTGGTGGTAATTTTGAACATGTGTAAATGATTGCTTACGTTTTGTATATATTTCATCATATTTATCATTAATATTTGTTGGTCAAATATTTAGATTAGAGAAAGTAGATACTTATCTCGGAAACTATCTGTCCTATATATATATATATATATATATATATATATTTATGTTAGCATGAAGAGTTCGGAGGTCGAAACTCTAGACATCACCTAGAAGATGGCAAATGAGACTTTGCCGAAACGTTGTGACAATCATCCTTCAGAGGATCGCAACCACAGAACACGGAATGAAACCCGAAAAAACAACTCATCATATAATTCGACCCCCTGTTCCACTTGAAATAGTACGGGTTGGTCATACCCTTCCTAGAGGGTTGAAGTTGCAGTATTAAAAATCGTATCAAAACATCTTCCACTTGACCAAAGTAATTACGTGTACGACCATTTTTTTTTTCAAATGAACGTGTAATCAGATATTTTGACTGTTTTTTTTTAATGGTGCTCCATGTATATACGTCGTGTTCCGGAGGTATACTACAAAAAACTCAAAAAAAAAAGCCATCATTGCCGTCCGATGTATATGAACCTTGAAGATGACTAGTACCAAAAAGAAAACTTTCAATATCCAGCGCAGTATCTGGATATCAGGACTTCTTATGCAGTTTGAAATGCATCGCATCAGAACTGATAAATTTGCCTCTAGGATAAACATAATATATCGTTATTTAATGACATTCGCAACAAATATCGTAAACTATTATCTGATGACAAACACGTTTCCGGATGTTTGTAAACAAGCTGTGTTCAGACTCGTTCCGAAAAATAACAACCAATAATTTCGAATGCCAGCGCCCACTCAGCATTTTCCCAACGCTTTGGAAAGCTCCGAAAACTATTAAATTGATAGACATGAATATTTGAAATAGAGGCAAAAATGATGCAGGATATAACTGGAAATGATCGCCAGTTTGGAAGTTTGGAATATTCATAAATTATGTATATTTGCCCGTAAAGGCTCTCTAAAAACGCATTATGTTATTAACCTTTAATTTTGATATTCTCTGATTCCATTGTCCAAAAAACCATCTAGTGAAAGGTTTAGTTTGGTCTCCTGAGTAGATAACACAAAAAATTATCAAAAAATATCCACTCTCATTCAACACGTGGATTTCGAAAATAGTATAGTGTTCACTCAGTAGGAAAAACCTTATATTCCTGGAAGACTATGAAGATTACGAACTGAACTGTATTCTATTATATAAGTATACATTTTGCCGGTTATTTATTGAACACCCTGTATTTTGATGAAGGGTGAAAATCAGTAAGAAGGTGAAATATTTTCAAGAAGTGAAAATATTGAGAAAATGAAAGTTAAACGACAGAAGACGGAGAAGTTGCCTGTGAGTCCCGGTAGCGCAACGAGTGGGTGCACTGCTCACTGTTCATGATACGTTTTTAGGCACTGTAGGTTTTGGTTCGAATTGCGGCAGCTTCTTCTCTGTTTGTTATTCTTTTTTTTTGTTTTGTAGGTTACCTCATTTTCGAAATTTCCGGAGCATGCCATACTGTACCTACTTCTTAGTTTTAGTTCTTAACTACATTTTGTTTGCTAGTTTCATGAAGAAATTATTCAAAAACGACTTGTTACTTGAGGGAGGCAGTGAACTTTAGCCTCGGAAGGAAAAGTTGCACTCTTCTCTCTTGTTATATAAATAGCTATTATATCAGCTTCCCGAGTAGGCTTTTCAAGAATATTGCTTGGATTTCATAGTTATTGTACCGAAAGGTGTCGTGAACGGAATGTTGGCCATGCCGGTGATCTGTCACAAGAAATTGAATCATGGAAAT
This sequence comes from Zygogramma bicolorata, assembly GCA_032362365.1. Classification (NCBI taxonomy): domain Eukaryota; kingdom Metazoa; phylum Arthropoda; class Insecta; order Coleoptera; family Chrysomelidae; genus Zygogramma; species Zygogramma bicolorata. The sequence goes on along the minus strand of JAVJAQ010000847.1, from coordinate 124,687 downwards.
TTCCATTCAAATTCATTTGTTCAATGCATCTTGATCACAAAATGAATTCTTGTTGCAGAAGATCAAGAATATTCACTGACTGAAAATCGATAGTGATTCTTCTTCGAACGAAATCAGTTGTTTTCAGTGTCAAATTGATTTTCCAACAAATCTTGAGATTAGCGGTTGTAGAAAAAGTTTGGTGTTCAACTGGTATAAAAATGAAATTTCGGGTTTCGTAAGATTGCCGGACTCTGCTTCGCGTCGTAGCAAATTTCTCATTTTCGATAGACTTGTGGGGAAATCTATTAGTGAAATAATCTCTTATGATGCGGACTCTACTGGTCACACTGTGCCTGCAAACTGCTACCGCAGTCACAGTCAAAATAAAGCAGCGAGAGAACATGTTCTTGCAAAAATATGCCAGGGATAAAAAGGAAGGAAGGAATTCAGTTTGATTCTTGACCGCACCAGGTGGAACAGTTTGCTCAGCATGCTAGGACGTTTCTTCAGCCGAAAAATTCGCATCATTAATTAACATTTGTTCTTACATAAAATTCTCCACTTATGAATGGTCAATGATCAATGAGTTGATCGGCCAATCCTCATCTGGTAAAACCGGCTGTAGGAACTATTTACAGCGGAGAGTCAACTTTGATAATGACCGACGCTATTTTGGATCACTATCCAGGCACTTTGTGTTACCTGAGTTTACATTTTTTGCTGGTAATAATCTCAACATTTATCCCTTCCACAGCAAGCTCAATCGACCAGAATGCGTGCATCAAATCATCATACACATAAGAATAGGTTAGGCAACATGGTAAACCGCGATATTATTTTCAAAGAGCTGGATAAGCTCAGAAAGCAAGATTTAATTGATATAATAATTACGAGGAAAGTGAAGAATGAATATAAACCTAGTTATGTGGTGAAAAAAGAAATAGAAAACGAAAATACAGAGCTTCTCGACACTTGTGAAAGGATCTCTAGTGATGGTATTGTTGAGGTTATGCTACTGAAAAAAGACATTGAATGTCTTCAAATACAGTTGAATAGTTCCAAACGGCTGATAACTGAGATGGAACGCTCGATATCCAATCAAGAACTGGTGATAACTTGTTTAAAAAATGAAAAGGCTGTTACATCCAACAGCAGCGTTGCCAATGTGTATAAGAAATCCGATCGCTCTCGAGCGATTGATACAGAATCGAATCCTGGACCACCGAACCAACAGTTATCACTAAGGTCACCACAACACAGTGCGTCGTCAAACAGTAAACAAGAGAAATCTCAAATGATGAAAGGAAACAATGCCGCGTTACAAGTCCTACAGGAAGAATCAAGAAGAAAAATGAACGAAATTATTTATCTTGACTATAATACAACGCAACAGAATAATGCGGAGCCAAAAAAATCTGAAGAAAACGCCCAATCCAGCTTGGAAACAGATGCCGCCCCTTCGGATTGGCAGAAGGTTTCTCATAAACGTAACAGAAACCGTTTTGTTGTTGGTAACAATGTTGAAACGAATATCAAAGGTGTTCCCAAGCAAGTCTCGCTTCACGTGACAAGAGTGGAACCGACCACAAAAACTGAGAAACTCAGAGAACTGCTGAAACCTAATTTTCCAGAGGTCCTATGCGAGTCCATAACCCCAAAACACCCAATTATCTATGGATCATTCAAGGTAACGATTTCTGAACAAAATTTCCGGAAGGCTATGAATCCTAGTATGTGGCCCAAAGGTTCATATATAAGTAAGTTTTTTCCGAAACGCCTTGCTCAAAATCATATATGGAATTGATGTTTCATCCAGATATATTTCTACTGAATGTGTGCAGTTTGAACAGTTCTACTATCAATCAAATTGAAAATCTTCTTCAAGAAGGCAACTACGGTTTCATTTGTTTAACTGAAACTCACTTGAAATCCGTTGAAACTGATTTCAAACACATAGAAGGTTACACACTAATAAGTCATTTCTGCAGAACTGTCTATCATAGAGGAGGTGTTGCACTTTTTTCGTTGAATGATTTGAATTGCTCGGAAATCAAATTAAGTGAATTCTGCATTGAAAAACACTTTGAAGTATGTGGATTGCGTTGTAAAAATTACAAAAAAATGTCTGTTGTCATTTTAGTGTGTTACAGATCTCCGGATGGAGATTTTAATATTTTTTGTGAAAATTTATTTTGTGTCTTGGATTTTATTTATGAACCTGGTACAAATATTATTTTAACTGGGGACTTCAACATTAATGCAACTGACGATTATAGAGATGTAAGTTCTTACAGTAATTTGACCACTATTTTGTCCAGTTTCAACTTACGTCAGGTGGTCGAGTGGCCAACACGTGTAACTCCTCATTCCCAAACCGTTATAGATCACATATACACAGATATAGAAAATCCTACTGTGTGTGTTTTGGACAATACGATTTCGGATCACAGAACAGTTATGCTTGAATTCTCTCAGAGAACTTCATGTGCAGGAGCTGAAGTTCCTCAACCTCGCAGAAGTTTCAGTACCAATAACATTAACTATTTTATTCAACTACTGAATGGAGAGTCTTGGAATGATGTATATGATATTCCCAGCGTGGATGATGCATATAGTATCTTCACTGATATTTTCATGTATTACTTCAATATATGTTTTCCACTGAGAAGACACTACTATCTCAGAAATGCTACTAAAGGGTGGATTGACGATGATGTGAGAAGGTCTAGTATCAAATTGAAGGATTTATTCTTATTGAAATGTAGTTTCCCTGCATTGAACGAAGCTTATATTGTGGCGAAAAAACAACATTATTAGCAAAAACCAAGCGCTTATATTACCAAAATGAAATTTTTAACTGTGACAACCCTGCCAAAATGGCCTGGAAAGTAGTGTCTGAATTAACACAGCGTGTAAAGAAACATACTGTCAACAATATTTCTGTTACATATGAAAATGAGTTAGTTGAAGAGCCAGGGAGAATCAGTGATTTGTTCAATACATTTTTCATAGAAACTCCACTCAAGCTCATGAGTAAACAAAGACTTCAAAGTAAACCCCTTCTTCCCGAATCAGAAATTACTGCACCCATAGAGTCCCTCTTCCTTGCGCCTTTCTCAGAACCTGAGTTACTGCAGCTATTGGCTGATAAATTAAAGAATAAAGCATCGTCTGGGCCAGATGAGGTCCCATCTTTCATACTCAAGAAAGTTTTGTGTCACATTATATCACCTCTTACTTATCTCGTCAATCTTTCTTTAAAAAAATGGATGTTTTCCATCCTCACTGAGAGTCGGCAAAGTTATTCCAATACTCAAAAATCGAAATCCATCGTGTCTTGAAAATTATAGGCCGATTACAGTTACATCATGTTTCTCTAAGGTTTTCGAATATGCGTTTCTTCGGAGACTTTTGAATTTCGCATCGAGTCATGCCATTATCTCTGATAACCAACATGGATTTTTGCCTGGGCGCTCAACTCAAAGTGCAGTGATGTCATTCTACGAACGACTGATCAACACAATTGAAGCAGGTGAGTGCCCTGTTGGGATTTTCTGTGATCTCAGCAGGGCATTCGATTGTGTTCAACATAACATACTTTTAAATAAATTAAATAAGCATGGGATTCGTGGAGTTGCCCTCAACTGGATACAGAGTTTCTTAACATCTAGGAAACAGTTTGTGAGTATATCCTCTACTAAATCCACTTATCAGAGTGTATCTATAGGCGTTCCACAGGGTTCTGTCTTGGGGCCAATATTATTTTTATTTTATACTAATGACATAGATAGTATTAACTCCTCTGCAAGCTTCATCAGATATGCGGATGATACCAATATACTGATCTCGGATAAGCATGAAGACACTCTGATGAAAGGTTGCACAGCTGTCGTTGATAGCTTCATATCATGGTGTGATCAGAATTCCCTTTATTTCAATACCGATAAAACATATGTTATACGATTTCATAATTATCAGAAAAGATGCAGGACGCCAAAAATAATTACCGAGGGTATTGCAATTGAGCCAACAGAATCCGTTAAATTCCTTGGATTAACAATAGATGCGGGTTTAAATTGGAAGCAACATTGCATCAATTTGATATCAAAATTGAATTCACTATGTTATATGTTCAGAAATCTCAGACATATTCTGTTACGTGAACAATTATTTGCATTATATCATGCACAAGTGGCCTCCAGACTGCGGTATGGAGTATGTTTCTGGGGTGTTTCCACTCGAGCACCTGACGTATTCATTTTACAAAAACGTATATTGAGAATTATTTGCGATATTCCAAGGAAAAATTCATGTCGACCTCTTTTTAAGGAATTCAAAGTATCAACACTGGTTAGTATTTTTATTTTAGAAATGTGTTTATATGTCTTCTCGAATAGAAATGAGTTTACTAGAATACAGCAAATCCATGGTTACAACACACGTAATTGTACTGACTTTCATATTCCTTATTGTAAATATGTTTTATCTTCGAAATCTCCTGACTATTTGAGTCTGAAAATTTTCAATAGGCTACCTAACGAAATAATTGATTCTGCTGATGTGACGATATTTAAGATTCGCCTGAAAAAATATTTGTTGGCTACTACTGTTTATACAATGGAGGAATTTTTTGCTCTTCAGATAATAATTGACTTTTCCTGTATGTATCTAACATCTTTGGGAAATAAATGTATTGTATTGTATTGTAATACACTCAAGTCATCAGCTGAGCAAACTTTCGAAAATCATCGATGAGCACACATTTTAACCAAATGAACTTACACACCTACTTATATACCTAAGATAATCCTCATTTATGTTTTACTCGAAGGCATTGTCTTCGATCTTTTGTTCATTCCTTTTTTTGCACCCAGATAACGTTACAGCATTCTATGTAGGTACATCCGAGGGTACATCCTATATCCATAAAATTACCATAAAAAGTATTGATGAATAAACATACAAAACACTTGTAATATACCAAAACATTCATTGAGGCTTCTCGATTCTATTCAGAGAAAGGCACTCGTCTTGTTGGTGATTCTTTTCTCACGAAAACGCTAACTTCATTGAGACATCGTCCCTTGATTCACGCGGTGTTCTTTGAACATTACAGGGCTTCCCTTTCGTGTGAATCTGCATATAGAAGAAATGATATTACAATGTTAAAACAGCACCAACAGTAAGTATACTTAACTATAAAAGCAAATATATAGAAAACGGTCACATGAAATCATTAAACGGTAAGTCAGTGGATTCTTTCATTCAGTAAATTGTGCTTTGAATGGGATTTGAATTTTTCAGAGTTGAGGAATTTAAAATTTATCGTACGTAAATTGTAATAGGTAACACCCTTCACTGTTATTGAGTTTTCACCAAATCTCCTAGCGCCGGCCCTGTCGCTCATAAACGCAGAATAATATGAGTGGTCGAAGAGCAAACGTCATTTTTCCAGGAACTCTCGTCATGCGTGGAATATTCGATCACGGAGATTTGACTCGAAGATTCTCCATAGGCGTACGCAGGTTTATAAGGAGACACGTCATCGCGGAGAACACAGTTTATTCAGAGAGAGTTTATCAGAGTAAGGCTGGATTCAGATAGATCCAAAATCCGATCGTACGACGATCAGATAGCTTTATGGTTGGTCTAAATTTAAATTTAGACCAATCAGAAAGCTATCGGATCGTCGTACGATCGGATTTCGGATCTGTCTGAATATAGCCTTATTCGAATAGTTATTCAGATCGTTATTCGGAGCTTGGTGGAGAGAGCTTTTGGTATTACTAAGTCTAGAAGTCAAGTAGATAATTTTTATTACAGAGAGTTTTAGTACCGAGCGTTGGAAAGTTAGCGGAGCAATTTAAGAGATTGTGTTTTATTGTGTTGTGATAAAGCGTTGTAATATAAGTAGTGAAGTGTTGTTTGAAGTTTTAATAAACGAACCCAACGAAATATCGTAACAATATAATTTTATCTACACCCGTACTATAATAATACACTTATATGCACACAACCCGTTCCATAATGAAATCCATTACGATACAGATTTTCATTACGATACAGATCTTCAACCAATAGAAACCCATTATTTTTCAATCAAGCATGATGTGCAAGCTTTGCATTTTGACGTTTGTCAAGTCAAAATCAGTAAGTATTGAATTTTTGAAGAATTTAGTCAATTTTCGATAATCGAATGAAAATGTCTTTTAGCAGTGATATAGAAGAATTACCAGCGACTCCTCCACAGATGTCTTAGACAAGAAAAAAGTACAATCGAAAGGATTATATTTTTCATTTGACATATGCAACATATATGTTTTTATTTTCGATCAAATCGAATGAGCTATCATGGCCGAGTGGTCAATGGCGAGGGCAATGGTTAGAAACGTCCGGGTTCAAATCCTGACCTCGGCAGAGATTTTTTTTCATTTTTTTTTCTTTTCATTTCTCAGTGTTGTATTTTCCGTGTTATACCATTAATTATAATTTTGTAGAATTTTCCAAAGAAATACGATTGATTACCTACTATTATTGTGTTCAATATAAATAGCTAATAATATAATATTTTTAGTTCTTCATTATTAATTGGGTGTAGATAAAATAGCGTATGCAACTCTCATGTAATGGTTATTAATACACTCGCATAAACCATACGAAACTCACCTTCGGCTCGTTTCGTATCCCGGTTTATGCTCATGTATTAATAACCATCATTACACGATCGTTGCATAATATACTATTTCAGTATTGTATCATGATTATCTATCAGAGTTCTGCTATTAAGTGAAGTATTGGTGTGCCTGGACTTACTAATAGCACAAAAAATGAAAGTGCAAGAGTATATATTGCTCAAGGGCATTATTTTGAAAGAATTATTCAGATCAATTGTGTTGTTATATTCGATATTCCTCACTTCGTAAAATATAACCATGACATTGTTTTTTCAAGTCATTTATTTCGATCTCAGATAACAAAGAATTTAGAATCCAAACCAAATGAATAGAGGTTTTTATTGACGTAGTTTCCGGTGTGAAAATATTAATTGAATGAATAAACAAAAAATTTCTTCGAAGTCATGTATTTATTCATCTTGATTCTATATTCTGGTGGATGCAGCTGGATTCAGGACAATCTTGCAAAAATCCACTTGGATCGAGAATGCTGCTGGATTGGAATTCCTAGTTGGATTTAACGAGGTTTCACAGAAACGAATCCATGAAACGATCATTATTCATCCCCACTCTCCCATATTCGATATGGAATGACCGTACAAACATAGGAAGCCGATATTCTTCGTCCGCATTGGAAATGTAAACACGAAACCCGATTTCATCAGAGAGCTCTCGTCTGTTCACTGAGCGCTGATAGGACAGGCTGATTTATATACATTTGTATACCCGCAAAGTTTACACATCTCGAAGTTATCCCGTTATAAAGTAAACAAAACGGTTGGATCGGGCCATTTCGAGAGAACACAGCGGAAAAAGATATGGAATCGATTCGAAATTCGGTAATATTATTTGAAAACCGCTCCCGTTGCTCAGCTTGTTTTGAATGCAATGTTTGGTGATCAGAAGCAACAACTTTTTTGGCATATCATGATATGACTCATTTCGTGACAGCAAATTAGGCATTCAATCGTTAACATTGCTTATAGAGTTATAGTTAGCCAACCTTATGGAAATATCAGTTGAAGGAATGGATACTACGGATAGATGGCACTAGTGATTTCGTTTCCAAGTCGTCCGAGACGTCACAGCCTGAATCACACATTTTTTTAATCACTTATAAATTTTTAAAATTTATTCACAGATTGACTATAACCATGGTACAATTATACAAGGTATGTTTCCGGGAGGGAGGAGTTAAGGTCCTTTTGGGGAATTCCCCCGGCCGCGGCAATTCTTTTTTCCGGTTTTTAATTTAAAATTAACTTGGAATGAAATGGGTGGAGTTTGCCCAAACGGTAAAAAAGATGGACAAAAAAAGTTAAAAGGCGGAGGGATTTTTTTTTTGAATGATTTTTACACGTTTCCACTTGACACACAGACATTTTTTGCAATAACTTTTGCACTTAACCTGGCTCATCGGCATTTGACAGATGTCAACAGACGTGGACAGATGTAAACATAAACAGCTAATATGGCGGCCTCGGGTGGAAAGAGCGAGAGAGAAAAACTGTATGTGTGAGAGAGAGAGTACTCTCCCTGATTCTCCCACCATACCCCTACCTGCGCAAGAACATACCTTGTATAATTGTACCATGACTATAACAAAGAAATAAATAAAAGTAAAAAAGGAAGGAGTGAATTTAAGTGCCTTCTTGTTCATAAAAGAGAACATACGCTTCGCCACTCATTAGTGATTGGAATGAAATTGGTGAGACGCGGGAATCGTTGTATTCATACCATGTTCGTGTATAAGGATGTCGGCAATAAGCTGTGTATTGTCCGTTATTGGTAGTACCACTGTGGTTTGTGATAGCATAAAGATTATAACGATAGGGGGCGATATTCGCTGTCGAATAAATACTCATGTCTACACCTGCCATCGGAAATTCTATGGTGACATCCAGTTTCCCTCTGAAACTTTCTATTGAAGAAAATCGTTTGAGTTGGATCACTAGTATCTTGGGTACCTTTTCGAATGATAACATTTTTGTGCACTTCCGCTTCTCTTTACATTTAGAACAAGTTGGTTTTTCAACTCCGTTCAATGTTTCTTCTCTTATAAACAAATCTAAGCAATGAAACAGCTTGAGATGGCCGTTGAATATTTGTGGGATAGGTAAAGAAAGATCCCAAAATGGATCAAATGTCACGGAACAATGACCGCAATAAGAGCATTTTACCTGGACCAAGACTCTAGGGCTTTCTCGTTGTCACTTAGATTCTCGTCGATTTCTCTCAAGATTGGCAAGGGATTATTCGTAACTCTTTTGACATCTTCGTGCAAAATCATCAAGAGGTATTTCAAAAACTCTTCAGCATCTTGCTGGTCATAATCTACGAAACGAGGAGCGTATCTTTGGAAATTGTTTTCCAAAGCATCTTTCCTCAAGTATTCCAAAAGGCATTTAGTGTTAGACATACACTGAATGATACTGTTCATGAAACACGTATTCCCGATCTCCAACCCATTGAGACTTAGTGCATCAACATTGCCTGGTATAACGAGTCTGCTTGTGTTGAAGCTATCAGTGTTGTATTTGCCAGTACTATAATCAAACCTGTCTTGACTTTGTTGTGTATCTTTATTCGAATCAGATCGATGAAGTACGTGGGGGGTAATCGAATGGGAAATGCAATTTCGGGTGGTAGGTGTCAAATACAATTCATCGAGGGTCTTTGAAGATGGAAAAGTTCCGAGAAAAGAAGCAGCATTTCCCTTCTGAATGGCCAAACTAATTCTCTGAATGAGGAATGATGTGGCTCTGGGATCTTCTGTTTCTTTCTCAATTTTGTTTCCGATTTCTCTAATAAATTTCAATGTATATGGTCCGAATGTTCCGACAGTTTCAATTTGAATTGGATAAAAGATAAAGTTATCACGAAACTTTCGAATCTTGAGGCATTCTGCAGCATGGGCAGCTTAACCAGGAGTAACTGATGCTTTGGACACATGTGAGGCTGCCAACGTGTCCACGCATGTAAAGTCCCACTTATAAATAATGCTAAAAGATGGCGCAATCAATTCAGAGACAGAAGTGGAATTTCTGATCGATATTGTAGATCATTCATGTTTCGAAGATTAATTCAAAGCTTAAACTTTCATTTCCTTCATGAACTTCTATCTCTTTTGAAGCTCCATCATCTTCTTCTCAACATTTCAGTCAAACTGACAGACAAAACTCTGCACCTATTTTTCCTTTCAGAGTAGAAAACTTTGACGTGCATTGTCAAGTTAACGGAGATATCGACATTTTACTGTAGATGTCGCAACAAAAACGCTTCAAATCCATTTTACGCAGACATTGACTAACAATGCTGTTAGACCCTTACAACTCATGGGCTACTTTCGAGTTGAAGCCCGATCGAAGGAGCAGGGCATTCAGTGCATTAGCCGGGCTTTTAATGCCATTGACAACAATGGAACAGAACACGACCCGAGTTACAAAAGAAATGCGATATTGAGAGCGCGACCAGATCGTTTTGGGCGTCAACTCGAAGGCAGCATGATTGGCATAAGAATCTGTTTAAACAAACTTGTTCTTACATGGTGTGAAAAACTGATTTTTATTCATGATATTTCAAAAATGAACTTATATCTAACTTACTTTCAGGTAGGAAAGTAATCAATAGTTCACTCAAAAGGATATACTTTGCTGATCTCTTGTCACTTTCCCTACATCGTCTTCTTGTTTCATTCGAAACGTCATTCTGCTAATAGGAAGTGCTTAGAACCCTGTCAATGTTTACACGCCAAAGCAGTTGTACAAACGAGCTATCCCTGACAAGATACTGGTTATTGCACTCGACATTTCAAAAGCGTTCGATCGAGTTTGGCACCGGGATCTCTTTTCTGAACTGCCGTTTTTTGGTTTGCCTCCTCAGTTGTTCACTTTGCTGAAGAGTTTTTTTCCCAATAGGTCTCTATATATGTGGTTGTTGATGGAGTATCGTCTGAAATACTCCCAATAAATGCAGGTGTTTCACAGGGTTTAATTCTGGCGCCCACTTTGTTTCTGGTCCATATCAATGATCTGCTGGAGAAAACATTTTGTTCAATGCATAGTTCTGCTGACAGTTCTCTTCATACTAGTTTCTCTTCCAGAGTCCCCATATCAGCACGAGAAACAAAATTTCAGAGAGGCATCAGTGTCAATAGTATCAACGATGACTTGACGAAAATAATAGAATGGGTGACATCAACATGGTGGAATTGGGAAAACCCATTCTCAATCAATTCAACCTGATTATTTTATCATCACAGCGGAGAATAAAATCATACAACGATTCGTTATAAACTCCCGGTCTATATGTATTGTTTCTAATTTATCTGCCTCGTATAGAAATGATGTAATGACATAACAGGCAGAAGCACAAGGAAGTATGAAATCTTTCGCCACACCATTAACATTATACAAGTATAATCATTGGAGTGACACATGGCCCCATGAAAATATACATATTTTGTCGAAAGTTCGAAGCTAATTGCAACAATTTGCTCCATTTTCTTCGACAACGAAATACACGTAAATCAAGTAGACATGATTGTCAATTCTCAATAAAAGCTTTATTTTTGTGAGCATTCCAACATGCTGAACATTAGTCCCTTTTCCACACAAGGCTCTGCGTTCTGGGCGCATTCGTTAGTGTTTGGCAAAGAGAAGCGATTCAAAATCTATGCTGGAAACAAATTGAAAACCTTTATTCCAAAACTAAGTTGGAGATTGAGTCTTGTTACATGTACGTTTTTTAAATGTTTTTCGATTATCGAAAAGTAATATTTGATCAGAAGCTTGTTTGTGATAGTGGCTGAATCCAAACAGGAAATAGTATATTACATATAGAGGCGAAGAATTATTAAGAAAGGAAAATATGACAGCCTAGGTGAGCTATTTCTATTTAACTTTTACCGAGGTTTGTATGATATATCATTCATAATCATTCGAAATAACTTCAGAAAATTGGTAAAATGAATTTCAATACATTTGGAGTTTTTAGTAGGCCTTGCAAATAGACTAATTATTTCACGGAGCTCCCAACAAACGTCACTGTCGTCATAATCGGTTATAGTATATTACTTAGCGGGGAGGATAAGTAGCCTATTAAGCACGAATGAAAAGTTGTGCGGTAATTCGCGAGTACACGTAATTGGCCTTACTAGACTTTATTTACCCCCCCCCACCAAAATTGCTTGTGTATCGATTCATGGATATAACTAGATTCAGTATCGATCCACAAACTGATGAACAATAAATTACCAAAAATATGATTTTCATTTTGATTTTTTGCAGCAAAAATTTGCTGAAATTGGTTTTCGGTCAATTGAATGTAGTCATGAGACCAAAATTTTCAGATTAAATGTTATATATCCATTATTTTAAACCGTTCATTGAGTATTTGAAAGCTGTTAGGTAATAGGTCATTTAGAATACACGTGTATTCTAAATTAATGGCGGCCACTTTCGGCATTGTTTTTTTAAAGCGATGGGATATGTAACATTTGACCTCATAAATTTCATCTCATAACTACATTCAATGGCCCGAAAAACAAATTCAGCGAAATGTCGTTCCAATTTTTTTTTAAATTGAATTCGAAATGATCTTTTCGAAAATTCATTGTTTAACAGTCTGGGGATTGGAACTGTATCTAGTTATATCCATGAAGGAAGCAATAATTTTTTCACCCACTTGCTGTCATCCGGTGTCTCGTTGATCATTGAAAATAAGGAATAATGAAGAAATTCGTGCCACACCAGCAGAAATCACCGCACAAGCATGGTGGAAGTAGAAAAAAAGTACAGTACCCAACTGGAGGATAAGGCTAGTTGAGTGCACTGGCGAATTGCCGCACTCGGCTAACGCCTCGTGCTTACAATTTTCGTCCATTCATAATACGCTACTTATCCTCCTCGTTACGTAATAAACTACTACCTACGTGAAGGATAAAAATATATACATACACATATTTACATTTTGGTTTCGTTGTGATGAATGCCTCTGACGAAGCAATAATATTTCGGAAATCTCAGTTGTGTCACGAGGATTGCTGCAGATAGAAACCTTTTTCGTTTACTCACTGAAATATTGGCGGCATGCTGAAAATTTGAAATGGACTGGTCCTGATAGGCGACACTCCGACAGATGCTGTAGGATAAGAGCTGATGAATAGGTAACGTTTTATGGAGAATGTGAGTAGCTTCATCTTTTGTTGTATGTTCGTTATTTAGATTAGTGTGTGGTAGCTACAATATCGCGTCAAAGGGTTACCATGTTTTTTATAACAACGTAAGCTTATACAGGTTAGCGGGGATCTGAACAAATGGTAAATTCCGATGGGTAGAATGACGTTTTGAATAGAAGACCAAGAGGTTGGTAGATTAGAGACGAGCACATTTTTGAATTATTGGGAATTCTTGATGGAACACCGATATATTATTGCACATCTACCTTTGAAGAACAATTTCAAAGAAGCTACCTTAGTTACGAAAGCGAGTATAGCAGTTTTTCAGCATAACCCTATCTTGATTAAGTATGGAGACTGCTATAGAGCTTTCGAAAAAATTATAGCTTATTTATATTTTTTGGTGGTCAATTTCAATAATGAGTCGCATTTTCCTCAATCCCAAATAGTTTCAAAAAATGATACTATTGATTTCACTGTTGTTGAAATGATTTTCAGCAATCCCATTTTCTGCACACTCAATGGCCCCATTGTATACTGACAATAATAATTATTACTGCCCTCATCTGCATGTGAGCAAGATTTTTGCTTCATTTTTGCATGCCGGTATTATCAATATTATTATCAATCTATACTATTATTTTATAGAGGTGAAGTTTCAAACTTTTTTTTGATTGTTTGTAGTCGGAGAAAAAAGTGATGCCTAACAGCTTTTTCCACGAGGCAAGTTAACATGTTAGTTTCCTTTGTTAATATTGAAAAATAGCACTGAATGTAACCAAGGTAATCGGCTACATTACCACAACTAATATATGATTTCACATTCATCTCAAATGATTGTCATTGTGATCAATTCACCTTAATCCTTTTCTCAATTCCCCCAGCTTCGAAAAATAATCGAAATATTCAAAATTACCATTCTTCACAATGATGCCACCACATATTTGTTGGTTGCGGCAAGAAATTCACCTTAGAAATAACTAAGAGCCAATTTATACATCTGTTTTAGTCCTAAACCCTTGAATGACAGTTAGTTCCACAATTTATATTATAGATGAATTAGGTGGTTATTGATCATACGCTGCCTGAGTTACGTTTTTAAGATTGAAGGGAAGCCCCGAAACAGACATAGTTCTTCAAATGCTCCTACACACATACTCGTCTAGAATCCACTTTGTTTTCAAATGAAATAAGGACTATGATTAAAAACGGAGATGTACAAATTGACCCTAATTTGCTGCAACTTATCGCACCAAAAAGTATACATGAAACTTGAAAAACGTGCATGAATAAATGCAACTTCTTCAGTTGCAGCAAAAAATTCCATCGTCGAAACGGGTGTACACGGTTCGGTTCGACGTCTACGGGGACGAAGTCGAGGGCAACATAAGTGGTATATATTATTATTAACTTTTTTTCAGAGATTTTGTTGGGATAGACCGCGGGCATGTGACGTCACATGCATCAGCCTGCTGGACAAACAAATCGTATTTCTATAAAAAACAATGGTAATTCAATGAGATTATCATTGCAATTCTGAGATACAAAATGCATGAATATACCGTTGCCCATTTCAACTTATCAGTACTTACTCAAATCTGCTCTTCTAGTTGCTTGAATCCACAATTCACGTCTCTTAACAGCAGGAGGATTAATATTCTTTCTATTGTCGAAAATAGAAGGAAATCTATGGATTGAAACATCACAATCGCCCAAAATTGAGATATTATCGAGAAAAAATAATTTGAAATATGACACAAATGCACAATGAGCATTTGTAGATCCGTTTGTTTGTCCAGCAGGCTGGATTTAAAATTATCATTTTATTGTCGTCTGTCAGATATGCCCGCGGTCTGTTGGGATCAGTAGAGTCGAAGAATGAGTGCTGTTTTTCCAACGTTTCGAATTTCATTGGATTCATCATCATGGCTATGTAACAATGGATTATTCAGCGCCCTGATGATGAATTCAATGAAATTCGAAACGGTGGCAAAACATACAACAGTTTTTCTTCGACTTTACTGATACCAATCCTAAAAAATCTCTGGAGGTAACAAATTTTTCTATCACCAAACTTATCAATTATTATTAATTACCGAAAAATTACTCACTATTTGGCGGAATCGTTGAGCTGATACTCGTTGGAGCGACCGAAACATTCCTGAACTCCGGAGTCCATCCATAACCTCTTCATGGCTGCTAACAGCTCCTCCGAGAACGGTTCTGTGTCTTCCATCCTTTGAATCACGTCGAATACCATTTTTCCGTCGATCTGGAAAGAAAGAAAATTCGTTAGAATAACATTCCAGAGTTTTGTACATGAGCGAAATAATTTTTGAAAATACTCATTAGAATTCACAGAAAGCTACCACGGTCACAGTCAGTGGCGGATCCCCAGGGTTAGCAACGTGGTAATCCCCTCCTCGCAAGCCTCAAGGTTGTACCACCTCAATGAGGTCATTTTTATTGTCAATGTCGATGATTTGATACCTTGATACGTTCATGTCACTGGCATTGTTGACGAAGCGCGAGGCAGTTTTGTGATTTTATAAAAATATTTTGAATATTTTCGATATGTCATAATCCTCTTTTGAAAAGTGGGATAGTCCGTACTATAGATATGGTTGTTGAAACTCTGCATTGAACAGCAAAGGTGAACAAATCAGCACGCCCTTAAGGGAGGAGTCCAGATGGATGATATCATTGCAAATTCACGTTTTTTTCAGAATGGATCCCCATAAACGGTTGATTCAAAATTAGGTGTATGGATAAAAGAAAGAATCATTTATATCATAACACCCATTGTACATACTTTATCAACACATCGTAATGACAAGGCCTGATTCAAGAGAAACTTTGAAGCCTTCTGAATTAAAAGACTCACAATTTCAAATTTTTAAAAGTCCCTCAGTGGAGTAAAAGCCATACTGCCTAAGTTTTTGCTAGGACAATTCCAAAAATGATATGCGCTTTAGCACGTCCTGACATCAGATAGCTAGCAAAGTCATTAGCTAGCTAGATATTCTTCTATGTTTGGGATATTCAAATAGTTACTACACTAAATCAATAGCAAATTGGATATGATTTTGGGTGAAAAGGCATTCACCACTTGAATTAATCAGACAAGCTTGCCACTTCCTTACACCAAGCAAAATGTTTACCCTCAGCATTGTTTATAGTTGAAATAGATTGCCAGTAGCCATGTGATGATTTGAAGCATTTTTGCGATTTCTACACTATATTGTCGATAAGTAGTTCCTTTCACTTGACAATGTGCACTACAAAGTTTCAATCTTAGAAGGGTGGAATAGGTTAAGACGTTCATATTTCTGTTAGTTAATTAGACTGAAATGATGAAAGAAAACTAATGAAGTTTCAAACTAAAATTGACAATTGAAGTTTTCACACGAAATGGAAGTTTAGGCATGAAAATAATCTTCAAATTTACGACGTTGACAAGAAATAACAGTTTTTTTTCTGAACTAATTGCCAAATACATGATTTGGAAATGAATTCTCTGAAGCAATCTATGCGTATCCATCGCTTAAAATTTTTCCAAATGGTTGGCCAATTACCCTATGTCTTTATCATGAATAATATCATCAGTTTATTAATATGAAATCGGGTTGAACACCACCTCTTGCCTTTGACCCGCTATGTGTTACGCAAATTTTCATATTTGCTAGATTGAGACTTGACTAGATCGTTCTGCACAGAATGTCAATTGTAATATTTGCGTAAAGCATTCAAATATGAAAGCTAGCTTCATAGTAACACGGACTTTTCGTAGAACTTATAGAGACCAACATTTTTAGCAGGGTTGTGCCGATTAAAATCAAGTGATTGAAATCACGATTAAAATCATGATTTAAATCGCTTGATTTTTAAAATTAAAATCATGATTTGAATCAATTTTTGTTTTTTTTATTCGAACCAGATAACAACATAATATAAAAGTTTTCTCGAAGATCAAAAGGAGTATCTGCTTTTAGCAAAAACAACAAAAATGAAGTACATGATTCCAAATTCTCAAACTAAACGTAACACCTGAATTTTATTACTGTATATTGTCAGTCTATTCATTTTCGTTATACAAATGTAACAAAAACACGAATTTTCCTCTTTTTTCTATGCCTAATCTGTTTCTGATATCCGAGTGTGTACAACTAGCGAAATGCGTGAAATTGTTGGGCAACGTCAATTTATAGGTTGAGAAGGAAAACAAGCCTCGACAGGAATATTCTTGCAAAAAGCACAACAAACGCATTCGTGTTCGTGCCTCACCTGGCACTGTATAGCGAGTGTAAAGGACAGAAGGAAAACAAATCGCGACAAGAATTTTCTTGCAAAATAATTTCAAGGAATCAAAATGTTCAAATTTTATACTCAAATTTAAAAAATCAAAAAAATCGTGATTTTTTAAAAAAAATCAATGATTTTTGAATTTTTTAATAAAAATCAGATCCTGCCCCACCCTGATTTTTAGTAAACATTATGTTCGTCTATACCGAACCGTTTAGTCAGCGCACATAGTTGAATCATCACATCCCGCCCGCTTTTCTTAGACCTGATTCACATACACTATTCTTTCTCACTGAATATTTTGTTAAATCAAAATAAAATATAGCTTATATTACTCCTGAATAGTTTAGCTTTCTGTCAGTGGAAGAATTCTCATAATACGGATCAGTATTTCCGAAGATTATCCCTACAAACAAACATAGAAACAAACAAAGTGAGGAAGGAACATCTTCATAATATTATTATTATAACCAGTACAAAAAATTACAGATGTGGAAAATAATTATCGACTCATGCATCCTCAGTTTTCTTAATGACTTTCATGCAAAACTGAGCATCTACAAAAATGTTTTGGTAATTTTTATCATTTCTACCCCTTCTATCATATTCATAAAAATCATTGTTGACTACGAGATCGTTATTGCTTTCAAGAATCCTGTTAATTTTATATATTTTTTGCGTTGCTCTAGTTTGGGAATATCTTTGATGATTAGTTGACGCAAAAATTTTATTTCTATACTTCTACTGGTGAAAATACATCTAAATTTTGATAAAATATCTGCACAGTGTTCATTTAAGGACTTAAATATCTTGAGCATCTAACTATATAGGGCTCCTAGGGTCGGTATAACTTTCTGTTTTATATGTTCAATGTAAGCTGACCCCAAATACGTTATTTGTGTGGCATTTGTTATAGATGATTCTTTCATTTTCATTTCAATATTTCCACTATAAATATTTCAATTTTTGAATATTGAATATCTAGAGCAGTGGTTCCCAACCAGTGGTCCGTGGACCACCAGTGGTCCGCAGAAGTCAAAATATGGTCCGCGAATGATTTCAAATTAAGCTGTATCATACATCGCCAGGCGTTAGCTTCTGAGACTCTTCCTGAATGCCTTAATGATACACCGAAAATGGCCATAAAAGTTGTAAATGCTATCAAAAGCAGCGCCCTGTCTCTTTTAAAAATTATTCACTAAAATGGACTGTGACCATGAAGCACTTCTCTTCACACAGAAGTTCGATGGCTATCGAAAGGTAATATGTTGGGAAGATTATATGAACTGAGAGCAGATGTTGAGATTTTTCTGGCTGACAAAAAATTGAATTTGTTAAAACAGTTCACTAATCCGGCATGTCAAATGAATTTGGCTTATCCTGTGGATTATTTCTCATACCTAAATTGAATATACAACTGCAAGGTTCCGGATACAAACAATCAGAAAACGTCGCAAATATATTCCTTTTTGAAGATAAACTTCGCGCTTTTAATTGCAAACTTCAGTTGTGGTTACGTAAACATGAAGAAAATAATTATTCTGCGTTTGCGACGTTAAAAGCACTTGTGGAAGTCAAAAAGTATGACACTATGAATCAAATATACAAGAAAACATGAGGATTCATTTACAAGTAATGTTGATTGATGAATTAAATTGTTACTTCCCAGAGTATACCTAACTAAAGTTGATCCAAAACTGATTCGTAACCCTTTTAGTACGGACGCTTGAGAAGTTACTGAAGAAAGCCAGGAAGAATTCATTGAATTCCAAAATGACAGAAACTGCAAGGGTGCTTTTGAATTGAATTCACTCGAGTCGTTTTGGCGTAAAAAGGCAATTTCTTATGCTAAACTTCGAGAAATCGCCTTGAGCTATTAGTTTTTTTCTACAACTCATTCATGTGAACAAGGATTTTCTGCTTTATTGGTAATTAAGAACAAGGTGAAGAATCATTCGAAAGTAAATGATGATTTGCGTATAGCTTTGAGTAACAATATTAGTCCTAGGATAGCCGAATTCGTGAAGAAGATGCAAATCAAAGAAGTTTAACCTGAAAAAATTATCATTTCTTGTTTTGTAATATCCTATTGAGTTGCTAATTGAAGTTACGGTTTGATTATTACAGGTTATCTTTATTATACAATATACGTATACATGTACCACTATGTAAGTCTTTCATAGTGGTCCCTGCTAACAAGAATAATATAAAAGTGGTCCCGGACTAAGAAAAGGTTGGGAACCCCTGATCTAGAGGGAACTTCTTCGGCAAGTGATTGTAGGTTCGCACCAATGTAGAGTAGAACTTACTGTGTCATCCGCGAGATAAAAATGCCTGAGAGTCTCAGCAGACTCAGAGAATGCACCATGAGGGTGAGCAGATCCCTAGAGCACCCCACAATCATTTGTTATACACTCTCTCATGTCACCACCAACGGATACAAACGGGTCTCCCTTTCAAAAATCACTCGATTAGTGCATGAGCATTGCCAATTTATAATAACTTTGGGGTCCACTGCATTGAATTAGTTGGATATAACAAACTGATCTCACTGCGTTAGTTCAGTTTCTAACTCAAGTTTTTCAGAAAGCAGAAACCTCTTCGTTTAGCTCGAAAACCGTTTATATGGAACTATTTAGTACTGTTTTAATTAAAATTTGACAAGGTTCAACATAAAATTGGTTAGAATATAAACAATTGCCTGACGCATCCATAAAAACTATCCGACACTCATTAAGTGTCTAAAACATGCATTCAAATGCAATCAATGGTTTATTATGGAAAAACTAATCATTCATCTTCAAAGCTTGTTTTTTGTGTCAACCGAACACTACGAGCAAACGCAAATAACTGCATCTTCTTCCAAACAAAAGAATCCCGCCGTTTGGCTCTAGTCCAATACTACACCATCAAAATTTTTGTTTTGAATAAGATGCTCGTTTTGTCCACATCGTGCGCTACTGTCGATTTGCACTCTCCCGATATTTATCCAACATTTACAGACCAAGATGGCGATGGAGCCTAAATTTTTACATCATGAGAAAATATGAATGACAGACTTGTAGAAACTTGTTCGTTCTGAACATCTGCATCCAGAATTACGTATCAGATTTTTTTACGGTATCGCGCTATGCCTGCTTCGACGACTTTTTTCCGAAATCCAAATCTCCCATCGATCGTAAAAAAAAGCAATAACTTCCGAACAAAGAACACAGCAGCCCTGCGGAGATACGTTTTCAGGGAACCCCGGATTGAATATCTCGCCCGAGGAACATCCGCCAGCGTGGCGATAAAAGTAATACGACGTTTTTTCATCCGCGAGTTTGCATTAAGAGATGAGACAGATAAAAAACGAATAACTTCGAGTATATCTTCAAAGGGAGAGAGAGTCGCTGACGGGACGATTTATAGGAATTGCGGAGTCCGAATTTTATAGGGCGAGGAATGAGTTCGATGAAAAATGAATTTGGTTTTCATAGTATGCAACTATTATTGTTATTAGTTGAATGGAATGGCGACCGTTGTATATGATTTCAGGTGTTGTTAGCGGGAATTCGGTCGAAATATTGAAGAAAACCAGTGTTAAATTGTCGACGTTTCGAAACTTTATTGTTTCATCTTCAGGACTATTTAGGGTGGCTTTTTAAACCCGGAAAGCCACCCTAAATAGTCCTGAAGATGAAACAATAAAGTTTCGAAACGTCGACAATTTAACACTGGTTTTCTTCAATATTTCGACCGAATTCCCGCTAACAACACCTGAAACTATTGTTATTATTGTAGGGAAGAAGTTTCCTAAAGAAGCTTCCTCTAGTACATGAGCTTCATTTTTCCAATAATAATTGCAAAACTTCCGTTATTAAAATTTTTTTGTTATCGATCAGGAGCTTAAACTCATTAAAACGATAGCAGATATAAATACGTCCAAAAGGTGAACGAAGTAGTGTGTGCTGTGAGAACGAGAACATTCGTCCGTTACCTCATAGACTTTGATGATGCCTACCACAGCTGTAGGCGAAACGTCAGGGATAAAAACCTGTGGACCACTTAATAATTTACTGATATCACAACCTATTGGGTAACTTCTTATGGCTTTTCCTTCTTCAAATCGATTAAAAAAAAAAACACTTCTATAAAAAAGCAACACTATTTGCAATCACTTCCTCTTGACATGTCTTTGTCATCCTCAGGCAGTTGAATCAAAGTCAATCCAAAAAAAATTCTATGAAAGAAAAAGAAATTCATTCATTTTCATTTCAGTTTACCTCAACTCAAATTTCACCCTTGTAGTCACACAAAAATGAGTTTCATATATATATATATATGCTGGCTGGAACTTCCGGTTGATCCGCGTCTGGAAAGATTTACTTGTCTACGTTTCGGCTCCCATTTCGGAGCCATTTTCAAGACTGAGCGACCTTGCGTCTAGGTCTGAGTTGTCTTACTAGCTGGCTATCATCACTGGAGATCGAGGATTGAAGGTTGGTGGGATTTAAGGGTTCATTGGTAATTATGGCAGGATCAGGTATCGGACGGTCGATGGGAGGTTCGAACGGATTAGTTCCCAAGTCGGAGTAAATGGAAGTATGTCGGACCAAGAGTGGTTTCCAGGTATTGGGGAGTCTTTGAGAATCGTCGCGTTTATTGAGACAGTTGGGACGTTTTTCGATTTCAATGGCTTCACGGGTAATTCTGGTTTGGAGGGTTTTGGCTGTGGCAACGGTTTTGGTGTTTTTGAAATCTATTTTGTGGCCTGTTTCTAAATGATGTTGGAATAATGCTGAGTTTGTGTCAGAATTACGGACTGCTAGTTCGTGTTCATATGCTCTACAGGACACTCGTCGGTTGGTCTGGCCGATGTATGTTCTGGGACAGTTAGAGCATGGTATTTCATATATTCCTTGGGTTTCATTGGGGATTGTGTCTTTGGGTGTTCGAAGGTAGGTGGATATTTGGTTGTTGGCTGTGAAAATGGTTTTAATGTCATGTCGTGTCAGAATTCGACTTATTTTATCAGTAACACCATGAATATATGGAAGGAAAGCTTTTTGTCGTTCAGGTTCGTCCTTCAGGGGTCTAGGGTGAAGATCTCGGGTTTGCTGGAGTTTAATAGACTTGTGGATTTGGGAATCGGAAAAATCGTTCTGGGTAAGTGCGGATTCGAGCTTTTCCATTTCATTGGATCTATTGTGGTTATCGGTGAGTTTGAAGGACCTATGTATGAGAGAATTCAGAACCGAATTCAATTGTGCTGGGTGATGATGAGACTTGGCATTGAGGTACCGGTTCGTATGGGTTGGTGTGCTGACGGACACTGACTGACAGAATTTCTAATTTTAGAAAATTCTGTCAGTCAGTGTCCGTCAGCATTCAGTAAGGGATGTATTATTCTATTTTATATATTATGTTGAGTTTATCTATTTAACTCGTTTTACCACCTTGATAAAGATAATAAAAATTATCGAAAGCTTGGTAGAGTAAAGAAGAGTTTTTCTCCAATTGAACGACTGAACACCCGATAAAACTCACCTTCGTATCTATTGACAGTCGAGAACTTTTTACACTATATATATATATATATATATATATATATATATATATATATATATATATATATATATATATATATATATATATATGTGTGTGTGTGTGTGTGTGTGGGTGTGTGTGTGTGTGTGTGTGTGAAGTGTCTTTGGGTGAGCATCACTACGGAAGTGTACTCTTATAACACCAGTTTTTCCAATATTTCGATAATGTTTATTACAATCTCCAGGGAAAAGCTACTAAATTTCCAATTGAAATGATCAGTGGAATTTTCGGTAAGTAGGGTCGAAATGCCTATTTGTGCAGATATGAATGTATTTGGAGAAATAGAGATGCTATTATTATTAGCTGTCGAATCAATCGAAAGGTCTCATCAGGCAGATTACTTTTCTAGTATTTCCAATCATTCCCCTCACTAATGGAAATCATGGCAAAAGTCTTCGTCTTTGTGAGTACCAACTTATAGTCAGGGAGCTGCTAACGCAAGTTTCTTGAAGTGTTTTATGCTATTTTGCTACAATGCATCTCTTGGGTATATACGAAGGCGGGTTTCAGAAATTCTTCCACAAATAGATTATGAACAGAAAATAATTTAAATTTTTTTTTTTCAGTTTAAATTCTTCGAAATGTGAGAGCTGACTTATTTAATGAATGGAGAATAGATTAGAAATGAAGAAGTTTCCTTTCTATTGATACCGAATAGAATTCAAGGCATATGCAGCGTACTGTTGTCTATCAAAGGCAAAATTTAGTTTCATGTTTCCTGATAATGAAACCTCACTAGAAGTGTCGGCCATTTTGTTATTATTTTCATTCATGTTCATTGAATGGAAGCGTGAATAAAACACTTCATTTAATATAGAAAATAGAAAAGCACTTTGAATTTCATTTTACATGTCAATTCCCTTGAAATTGTGTGCCTCATTTATGATTTATCGTGAAATTACTCCAATTTTACATCAAAGATTATTATCGTTATTTCATTCTAGTACTCGATAGTGCACAATTTTTGCAGTCCATAAACATAACAGTGCAATTTTCAATACTAATTATCATAACGTGAATACAGAAAATTATCATAATAAATTATTCGCCGTGCGTGACAGAGTCCATACTGGAAATCGTTGTCGAATTCATTCGCTGCTTAGATGCACAAATTATACATTTTTATCGTCAAAACAGTCACGAAAGTCGAGTGGCATGTACAGACTGGAAATTATATTTTCAGGTCGATTTGAAAAATTTCATGATGGTGACTGTGAGTTATGAGCCCCGAAACCTCAAACAAGTTCAGACGTAGAGATTTACATTTTTGAAAATCAATAGCCGCTCCCCCCACCGATGAAAAGGTATACTTATACATTATATAATTTTATTCCTTTTTATCATCTAAGCTTCGCAACTCAATAGGTTTCTATGACGCTCGAGTGAATCCCGATTTAGCATCGTGGGGTCTCCTACTATTTATCCAATTTATAATTCACAATGAATATATAATTCTAATCTCTTTTATTTCTCTTTTATTTTATTATCGACCAGCTTTCCTCGAAAGCAACTCTCAGAAGTGTTCGAAATACTGCGATCTGGGGTCTAGGTCTTGTTACTCCCTATGCAATTCCTCAGAAGAAGCAGAATCGACAAAATGATTGAGGCTCAGTCATCAGAAATGTAAGCCTATGAAGAAGCTGGCCACTCGCGCTAGCGAAACGTTAGGAAGAAATTCCAAAGAACGACGTCCTTCAAGCCCGAAGAAAAGTAGTTATACTAGCAGCAGAATCATTCTTCAATACAACAGAATTATCATCTAGAGACAAATCCAGCAAAGGATCACCATGGGAACTTTCGGTCATCAAGCAGGTGCTAAACACTGCCCTAGTTCCGTGAATATCCTGTAATCATTGGAGAACGAGCAAGTAAAGGAGATAATGGATTCGAAATTTTGGTGGAGATTCTTGATTTTTTGGATTGAGGTGGCCTTTACTTGATGGAAATCCATAGTTATTACGCTATAAGGTGGACACGATTAAATTTCCACAAAATTTATTGTCTTCGCGACATGTTTCGATACACTGTATCTTTATCAAGCGAATGTTTTTAAACACTGATTCTTGATGAATGTCTCCCTTCCAAAGATCATGAAAAGGGTCAATCGGACACTTCCTGCGATATTTCAGGAGTAAATAAAAAAATGAAATAAAAAAAACTTTAAGTTTTTTAGGTAAATTGGTATATACTCCAATACGTAACTGCAATCAATACTAAAAAGATGCAAAATTGAGTGAATTTTCCACAAATAAAGCCAGTTTAACGTAATTGAAATTATGGAAGTGTTGGATGTTTTATTTTAAAGGACATACTTTCAACTAGGGAGTGATTTGGACATTTGAAATGGCAATGGGGTCTCCATTATCCCCCATTCTCAGTTACATTTTCATGGAAAATTATGAGGAAAATTATATTGATAATGATCAAAGCGTGGTGGACATAAGTTGATCTGGCAACATGGCGAATATGAATTGGAACTATTTTTTCTGTATATTAACAAAGAACCCACAGTAAAGTTTACCATTGGAATCGAGAAAAATAATCAACTGTCTTTTCTTGACGTTCTAGTTGAAAAATCATTCAAAAATTTCGCACGGTATTTTTAGGAAGAATACTCATACAAATCGTTACTTACATTTCAATTCAAACCATCAAATCATTGTGAAAAAAGGTGTCATGAAAAGTCTCTACGATAAAGCATAGATCGTATCATCAAACTCAGAAATTCGAAACAGAGAATTTGTCACCATAGAAAGTTGTTTATTCTAATGGATTTTTTAATGAAACCATCCAGAAGGTTGAAAGAGGTTCGTATAGAACAAACACCAATATTCAACAAATAACTCCAAATGATCGTTCCTTATATTCAGGGTTTATCCGAAAAAATCAATTGTATAGGTAATAAATTCAGTGTAAGAATAATATTCAAAACAGAGAACACGATCAGATCCCTATCAACTCGAAACAAACCTTTGAATACCGAACAGAATTCCAAAAATTGTTTTGATAGTATCTCTTGTATATGTGGCAATGTTTATACTGGTGAAACACTTAGCCATTGAGAATAAAGACAGCTGAACACAAAAACAACATGAGAAAAAAATAAATACACGGTCGAGTGGGATAACATCAATTCACTTATGACAGAAAAGAATGACACAAAAAAAATCAAAGAAGCTACTTGCATTTCGTTGAAGGAAATGAAAAGATTTTTACTTGTTACTTGTTCATCGAGTATAGATCGATGTTTGAAAGGAAAGTTGAACTGGGAAGATTCAATTCGAAGTAGGTTGTGTCAAAATCAACACACACTAGGTATAGCTATGAATGGATAAGTTATGCGAGTGTCACATTTCGACACTACGTACCAGAAATTGAAATTCCACTGAAAATTTTTCAAAATAGGCTTGAAAAAAGAGGCTGGCTAGCTTCCAAAACGTTGCAAGGGAAAGTATAGCCTTTTATAAATGAATATGTTCAACATATCCCCAAAATTCATAAAAATACGATACGTGACTGACAAAATAGTAACTCAATTTTGCAAATTTTTAATATTTCAGTGACGTATCGGGGCAAATATAGCAATGCCCCTAAAAACAGATATTATAAGAACATAGAGCTTTTTCTGTCATTTCTAGGGGGGTGAAAAACCAAAGAAAGGATTCCAGGACACTTTCACCTCCTCAACAAACATTCAATATATATTCAATGAGTTGATGAACTTCAATATTGAACTTCAAATTATAATCCTGTTTGCTAATATTTCTTATATTCTTTGTGCTTTAATTTTTAGCTTGTTTTATAATTGTGATTTCATATGATTGTAAGAAATAAAGATTTTGATTGATTGATTTTGGTTTCCTCTCCCCTGGAAATGAGAAATTAAAATCTTCGAATTCTCATATAAGTTTTTGTGCAAATTGGTACATTTACCCTGATTCGTAGCTGCAATATTATTAAGAAGCAAAATTGACTATTTTATCAGTTAACGACCGGATTTACCAATCACCTACCATCTCGAGTTTTTGCGGGTAAAAGGACGAGGTAACACGGTGGAAACGGCTTCGTTACTTCCTTCTCTCTTCAATATCAGTTCCCATAGCAAGAAGTACACTCAACGCGAAAATTATATGAAGGCTCATGGTCATCTAGCGTTTAAATTCAGGCTAAAGGGTACTCGACTCTATCTTTTATTGGAACGCCGCACTCTCATACAGTGGCGGCTGACAATTGAAAATCTTGCAATAGCTTTCGTTTTTTGATAATCGCCACCCTTTGATTTGATGCATGCAATACCAATATGATTTTTCGGCGAGCTGCCGTGAGTGACAAATATATGTCGTCTTAAAACGGTAACAAAATTTGTATCAGTGCTACGGGGTCATATTATAAATGGTAATATAAGGGTGTACCGCATTTTACGAATGAATTAAGTTGCTGTACAGAGTCGGTCCTTAGGAGAACATTTCAGTAAGTCATCTAATGAATTTCTGTTAGTCCAATGAATGCAGATTTTGTACTTAAGTGTTAATTTATTCATTATTATTACTGCGTTTTTAATATAAAGAATTATACGTATTTATTATTGTCAGAAATTATTGAAATGAAACCATTGAAATCTGAATAATGTTCACTCCAGTTGATTCGAAATTACAGAAAAAATTTCACATCTGTTTCACATCGAACATATAAAGTTTTATCGTAGTTGGTACAGACTTAGCAGAGTAATTTTTATAAAATGTGTTTTATCTACACCCGTACTCTAATGATACCCGTTTTATAATGAAATCCATTACGATACAGATTTTCAACCAATAGAAACCCATTATTTTTCAATCAAGCAATATGTGCATGCTCTGCATTTGACATTTGTAAGTCAAAATCGGTATAGGTATTGAACTTTTGAAGAATATAGCCAAACTTCGATAATCATCAGATTTTCAGAAGTCAGATTTATAACGAGTCTGACAAAGCGTACCAACGGGAGGACTTTGGCCAGAATAGAATGCAAAAAACTGGAGATCTAAACTTCTTGAGGAGATGAGATGAAAAAATGTTTTCAATTGTTGGATCACTCAAAATCAAACCTGAAAATAACTACTACTAGTATAAACTCGCAGCAGGGAAGGATACTTCGATCATTGCCGCATCGCCTTTGAAAATGTCTGCCGCAGATGCAAACGAAACGTCAAGCCCGGAAACACCCAACATTTCATCATTTACCGGCCGTGAAAGTTTACAATCTTTGAGTATAAACTATATTTATTATACTATAATATATTATATGATACCTATTATAATAAAAAAGTTTCTACGGTGGATTTTTTCCATTCGGTTTCGATTCCCGTTTCTACTTGGAAATATTTTTCCAAGAAACAATGAAATCTGGTTCCCTTATGTCCATTCCCCTAGAATGACGTGGATCAACTATTTCTGGTAGCATGCATTCCAAGTAGAACCTAACCAGTTTCGATTCCATTTTGTTCTTCCAAAATAAATCATCTTTTTTTATATGTTCAATTTTCAGCGGGAAGGACTTTCCGGTGAAAACTGCAAAAATGCACTCTTGTCTCCCGGAGATTCTCAGTTGACCCTGGACCTGGTAATACCATAAATGATTTTCATTCACAATTTGGTTCCCATCTTTTGTGCATTTCCAGAAAGTGACTTTTTTTGATTTTATGGCCGAGCATAAGGCGCAGTGTAACTTCTCTCCAGAATTCACATAGGTACTTACTACATTACACTTTTTATAGCCTGCCAAGTAATTGATTAGAAAAACCCACCCTCCATAATAATAATTAGATATTATAAAAAAAATATATAACAGTTCCTTTTCGGAGAGTCAGTGCTTTTATACTTACTCAGTAGAAAAAAAACAAAACAATGGCCGTCTCTTAGGCTATCATTATAATCTCTAAGTGATGATTATATGGCAATAATCTCAACTGAGTTTATCAGAAGATAAAACAGCCTCGAACAATTTCATTTGTAACTCATCTGTATACCTATCTCAATCACCTTTTATGTAGCCAAGACGCTTTCTTCTATGGTACTCTGGAAGATTTTTTTTTCCCGATCGATTTTTTCTCTTATACGTCACTTTTTGTCTGCAAATATTCCGTCTGCCCATGGTGAAATGATACAAATAAATGTCTACTCCACAACAATCAAACTCACTTCACACACTTTTGTAAAATAACTCAATCATATAAGTATTATATTATTTATTATTATATAAGTATTCACAACAAAACAATTGAATTCAAAACATACAACTTCGAAATTCCCGCTACCACAATTGTAGACGAAAGACAAATCAACCGAATGCCTACATGAAATAAAATTATTCCTACTTCCTACCATAGTTAGCCGACAGAGATCAAAAAAACTCATAAAATTGCACTTACGCATAAAATTCATTTGTCGGTGCGATGTAAACGCGAGGGGCTGACATTTTTCTCCGGACTGTATGAAGGCGGTGCTAGAATTATTCCGACTCATGTGCTTACAAATTGCGGACTATAACTAAGTTTCAATCGATTTTTTTTCGAATAGTTCATCTGTTAACATGTTGATCTACGACATGCGCAACAAGTTTTGCAATTACTATTTTGAACTTTGATCATTACTAATCAAGAAGAAGTGTAATTATTTTGGTATCATTTCATTAAAGTATAATATAATTTTGAAGAAATTCCCCTACGCATTCTGTAGTATCATCTTCTGTTAATAACCACCAAAAAAATCAGCTTTATGTCTTTTGCCGTTTATCTCCCAGAAGAAAGCACAAATTCATTGTTTCGTCATATATTTCTTCTGGTAAATCCGACCCTTAAGTATCGTATTTTTTATGAATTTGGAGATTCAACTGAAAAAATATTGGATGCATAGGTTTCGGAATTCAGTGTGCCTCCTTCAAGAATTTTTCAAATTGTAATGATACTGGAATTTTCAAGACGTCATTTTGATTCAAATCTGAAAATCCGTAATTCTGTAACGATCTGGCTAGAGTGTACTTCAAAATTCAAGCACGCACATGATGGCGTGCAAAAGTTTTTGAATTGTTACAGCTATAGTTGGGATTGCAAGTGATAAATGCGGTCATTGAGCACTGATAACCACAATCTGAAACGCTAGTCAGAAATATTCTTTCTGACAGTAACGAGAACTCATACAAAAAAGCCTATTCCAACAACCCAATTCGATGTTACAAAAACAGAAGCCGTTGGGAGTGCTTCTCAGAGTTTCCACCCAATGAACCTTCGGAATCACGAAAGGCAATAACAGAGCTGTGGAAAATTAACGGTTTTCTAGGAGACCCAGTCGCGTCACCTCCTCCCACGGCCTACTCAGTTCATTAACGACAAGTGCTGGCTCTTAAACAATCTTGAAGCAGTTCAAAGGAACGCTCTACAAGTAAGAACACGAATCATGCGATGCTCTTGATGAATCTATAAATAACTTCCTTGGAAAATTCGATGTTAGACGGTATCGAGGACGTAATGAAGTCCTTGTTGTTGTAGGTTCGAGTTCTTCGACAAAGGGCCTCGGATGTTTTTAGCTCGTTGAAACGGCGTCTAGAGTGCATGGAACATGTACTTGAAGGAACTACGAGTGATATTGATACATTTCGGCTTTCAAGAGAATGCGAGAGGCTTGTTTTGTTATTTGCGACTCGTTCAAGGACGGGAATCTGAGCTGGTCTGGAGTTTTAATCAAGTTTTTTCATGTACAGAACTACTACGGTGAGTAGATTTCTTCAATAATATTTTTAAAGTTATTTCATATGACTCCTTATATTTTGATTTTCTCTTTTTTTTCTGTGCATTTTCGTTTTTTATATAATATGTTCACTCAACTTCAGTTGAATTCTAGATTTTTGGCAGCCATCTTCAGTGACGTGGTAGTAGTCGAACTCCTCTCTGTAACTCTAGTATGACTGATCACTGATCATCATATATATTGTTACGAAATGTCCTAGCGCCGGCCCTGACGAGATCGTAAACGCAGATGAGGGGTCGCGTCGTAGCGAACGTCATTTTCCAGGAACCCGTAAATCGCGTGTAGAATTCGGTAGACATAATCGAGGCTCTTCGCGAAGATTTTCCATTAGTGTACGCAGGTATATAAGCAGCGGGACATCGCGGCGGGGACAGTTTTTATTCAGAGCTAAGTGGCGAGAGCTATTGAGAGCTAAGTGGAGCAGAGTTTGTTCGCGAAGAAGAGTTTTTACTAGAGAGAATTTTTAGTACAGAGAGCTTTAGTACCGAGCATCGGAAAGTTAGCGGAGCAATTTAAACGATTGTATTGTATTGTGTTGTGAAACAAGTTGTAATAAAAGTAGTGAAGTGTTGTTTGAAGTTTCAATCAACGAACACAGAGATAAATCGTAACAATAATAATAATAATAAATCTTTATTTTCCTCTTAGACAAAGTTATAAAATTTGTATAGGAATCGTCAAAAAATAGATCGGATAATGAAAGTTCCGGAAAAAAGATAAAGAAAACTACCTATTTATACACATAAATTCTTCAAAACGATAATAACAGTTATCAACAAGGAAATCTTTGAGTTTTCTTTTGAAGATATGCATTGTTTTAGATTCATTCAAGCTATCTGGCAGCAAATTATATGCACGTGGAGCCATCTGATCGGGTGATTCGAAAGCTAATTTGGTTTTGGCAAATGGTACAAAAATATTATTTTTTTGTCTTGTATCAATATTGTACTTACATTTATACGGTACGAACAACTTATTTCTATTCTCAAAAAAAGACAAGCACAAGTCAAAAATTGAAAGACTGGGAACAGTTAAAATTCTAAAATTTTTAAAAGCATTTCTGCATGAATCACGATGACTTAAGCCACTAATGATTCGTATGAGTTTTTTTTGTGCTATAAAGACATCGGAGCAGCGGGAGGAAAGACCCCAGAAGCACACTCCATATCTCAGTCTGGAATCAACCTGAGCGTAGTACAGCCTCAGCAGTTGATCAACATTCAAAACCTGCCTAATATTTCGGAACTAATATGAGATAGAGTTGATTGTTTTGATGAGGAACTCACAGTGGTTCTACCAATTCAAGTGTTCATCAATGTGAAGACCTAAAAATTTCAATCTCGCACATTCTGTTGTTATAGTATCGGAACATTCATTTGTTCTGAATCTTATGACATTACATTTCCGTTGACGATGCTGAAATCTTATTGATTCTGTTTTCTTCGCGTTCAAAAATGAATTGTTCGCAAAAAACCATTTATTAATACTCCCAAAAACTTAAATTTTTCTTCCAATACTGAATCTGACTCGGAATCTGATTTGTCAGAAATTATAATTGACGTGTCATCTGCATACATTAATATGAATGTTCCAGGCGTTGCATACTCCAAATCATTTATGTACAATACAAACAAAATAGGTCCCAATATCGACCCCTGAGGTACTCCTACTTCGGAGACGACCATACTGGAGGTTGCATTGTTAATAGCAACATATTGTTTCCTATGAGACAAATAATCCATCAACCATGCCAACGGTTTACCTCTTATGCCATAACCATAAAGTTTACTCAAGAGGATGTTATGATCGACACAGGCCCTGCTGAGATCGCAGAATATCTGTAGTATAGCTGTAGTAGTGGATTTTTTATTCAGAAAACCGTGTTGGTTTTTTGTGAAGATAATATTGTGATGAGAAAATGATAGAAGTCTATTGAGAAAAGCATATTCGAATATTTTCGACATACTTGATGAGATTGTTATTGGCCTGTAATTTTCCAGCAATTTTCGACTGTTCTTTTCAACAATATCATATATACTAGCTGACCCGTGTCCACTTTGCTGGGCGTTTTTTATTTTTGTTTGCAATTTATTGTATAGTTCTGAGTACTAAGTTTTATCAGGTTTATTTCAGCTCTGCCTTCTAGGCGCACTCAAAAGAGCGTACGAAAGCAGTCGAAAATGTTATAAACCCTTTTTTTTTATTCCGTTAGACAATGAATTTCAATAAAATACTTACGTCTTCCATCAATTCTGTTGGAAACTATTTCTGCAAAATTTGAAGTAGATTGAAGTACTTTGCCTCATACAAACTTTGAACCCATTTTTCATAGGGGTGGAATTTTGGAAAACTCCTTTTTTATCGGATGCCTACGTCATACAAAGAACACAAAGAATATTTTTACAAAATCTGAAGTAGTTTGGACTAAGACATCACGTTGTCCCATATGAATTCAGCGCCCGTTTTTCACTAACATAGGGGTGGAATTTCCGAAAACACGGTCAAACAGGTAAAAAGTATCCTATGTCCGTCTTCTGGTTCTAAGCTAACTCCCAACCGATTTTCAAAAGAAATAGCCCAAGGACATTAATAATTTTCTATGAGAAAGTTGCTATAAAATTTTTGAGCATTTATCTATGTTCGAGGGTTATTCGGATAGTAATTTTTTTGGTAATCTTTGAAGAAAATGAAGAGCAGAATAAATTTATTCTGTTTCGGTATTGACCGTAGCTTATTTGAACTTTGTACAATCTTTTCTTTTCATGCTCACAGCCCACTTCTTTGAAATTTGAGACAAATTCTCCCGCTACCCGATTTCTATCTCAATGATACATTCTAATTTATCATTGAAAAAGTCCATGAATGCCTTCCATACAAATTCTTCACTGTAAACTGTAATTTTTGGTATAATCGATTCCATAATTTCATTAATATTCTATATAGTATTATAGTATTTTTCACAGTGAATGGTATTGCTTATTAACTGCAATAAACTACCCGATTTAATCCCATTGTGTAGAAAATCATCTGGTAAAAGATGCAAATGTGCTACAGGGTCGAACTTAAGAAATTTGAATTTTGCATAATGTAGGATTCCATTATTACTTGTCTCTTGTCAATTTTGCGATATTTAAATCCCATTGCAGACAGAGCTCGCCAAAGAGTAGTGAGGCCACAGTTGATGTGAGTTTCGTCATTAATGAGCCGCTGTTTCAGACTTTTGATTGTAGGGACACGCTGCTCATCGTACATAGTGTAGATTTTTCGCCTTAAGAAATCTTTTTCCTAGTCGTCTAGACTTTTTGTGACACCGGAATCTTTACGCTTTTTTCTTGATTCCATGGAATTTTCAACAATTCGTCTAACTGAAGTAAGAGGCACCTTCGTCAAATTACTGGTTACATTTGCTGCAGCACCCGCGTTATATCTTTGCTAAAGTAAGGAACTATACACATTTTCTATAATGGTTTTCGCGTCACAAGATAACTGATTCTTCTAAAGAACCGCTGGAAGAAGCACTATTACTTTTTATCCCCGGACGCCACATACTGCCTATTCTGTACGTTGGGGTATAAAATCTTTGCTATTAATGTCTGTAATAACCAATAAATGTTATAAAATTATTGCACGCCGTAACACAAGTGAATACTTCCAATGAAATACAAAGACTAAAATGAACAAGAAGTGTAAGCTGTAATCCTCTACAATCCCTCTCTGAGAAACAAAATTACCTGAATCCGGTCCTTTTACATTTATGATGTGCATCTCGGATTTTACAACTTGAGGGTCTAATTGGTTTTATTATAATCCTTCAGTCAATACCATTTATTGTGAAAACTACTATACAACCAAATGGTGACATTTTGAAATATTGAATATTTGAAACGTAAAAATCGAAATGAATCAATTTGTATGTATCCATGACAACATAATAAAGTGAAACGAGCCCATAGGATCTTTTCGGTTATAATTGCACGAGTGCATAAAAATTACCGATAATGTTGCAAGAAAGCGTGATATCTAAAAATTGCAAGTTTATTTTCATATTTTGGCGAAAGTGCCCGAGTCCGAAGGACGAGGGCTCTTTTACAAAATATAAAAATAACCGAATGCAATTTGTATAAGATATCACGCTTGAATGCAACATTATCTGGTCATTTTTATGCACGAATGTAATTCATTGGAATATTTCACGAATGAAGAAATTCTCAAGGAAATGTTATTTTTTGTTCATTTATACTTTCCTCTATTGATTGTATGGAGCACTCACCAAAACGCGAAATGTTTTTCTATTTTTGAAGTCTATCTGACATTTATTTGTGTTGTTTACTGACGTCTAGCGATACGGTTTCAAATGTGTTGTTATGGTAACTTGATACAATACAATTACCGCTGTAAGTTTTCGATACAAAGCAATTACCGCTGTAAGTTTTCGATAATTGCATTGCTCTTATGGAACATTTTATATATGAGGGAAATATTCAGTACTATGTTGTTCTAATCGGTTTGGTTCGATCAGATAACTTCGAACTTAATTCATTGGATGTCTACTTGAGCAAAAAATTTTCAGCCAAATCTGTTCAGCCGTTCTTGATTTATAAATAGTCAACTGACACGACCTTATATACAGGTATATTTGGAAACACTTCATCGCGGGAGGGATTTTATTTGCAGAGAGAGTTTAGCAGAGTTATTCGGATAGATATCAGAGTTTCGAGCTTAGTGGAGAGGCGGAGAGTTTTACAGAGTTTTTATCGGACAGAGCTTTGGTATTGCCAAGTGCATAAGTCGAAGTAGAGAATTCGACAACGATTTCCAGTATGGACTCTGACGAGTCTAGCATATCGCACACACGCGAAAACAAAACACGCACGTCGAATAATTTATTTTGATAATTTTCTGTTTTGACGTTATGATAATAAAAGTATTGAAAATTGCACTATTATGTTTATGGACTGCAGAAATTGTGCCCTATCGAGTATTAGAATGAAATAACGATAATAATCTTTGATATAAAATTGGGGTAATTTCACAATTAATAACAAATGAGGCGTACACTTTCAAGGGGATTCACATGTAAAATAAAATCCAAAGTTGTTCTTTTTTCTATATTAAATGAATTCACGCTGCCATTCAAACAGCGTCTCCAATGAACATGAATCAAAGTAATTAAAGAAGAAGGGCCGACACTTTCAGTGGAGTTTCATTATCAGGAAACATAAAAATAAATTTTGCCTTTGATAGACCGCAGTACGCTGCGTATGCCTTGAATTCTATTCGGTATCAATAGAAAGGAAACTTCTCCATTTCTAATCTATTCTCCATTCACTTAATAAGTCAGCTCTCATAATTTGAAGAATTTAAACATTGAAAATATTTTTTTCAATTATTTTCTGTTCATAATCTATTCGTGAAAGAATTTCTGGAACCCACCTTCATATCTACCCAAGAGATGCATTATAGCAAAATTTCAAGGTGCATAAAACACTTCAAGAAACTTGCGTAAGTAGCTCCCCGACTATAAGTTTGTACTCACAACGACGAAGACTATTGCCACAATTTCCATAAGTGAGAGGAATGATTGGAAATACTAGGAAAGTAATCTGGCTGGTGAGACCTTTCGATCGATTTGCCAGATATAATATTGATAGCGCCTTTATTTCTCCAAATACATTCGTATCGGCACAAATAGGCAGAGTTAATTTTTTTTGCTACTTATGAATTAGTCATGAGACTAGACTTTTCGACACTACTTACCGAAAATCCAATACCATTACAATTTGAAAAAATCTTGAAGGAGGCACACTAAATTCCGAAACGTATGCTTTTAATATGTTTCAAATTGAATCTCTAAATCCATGAACAATACGATGATTAACTGATAAAATGGTCAATTTTGCTTCTTAATATTGTTACAAAATTTCCTAACGCCAGCCCTGTCGCTCATAAACGCAGAAGAGCAAACCTCATTTTTCCAGAAACTCTTGATTCGCGTGAAGAATTCGATACACAACATCGAGGCCTCTCTCGAAGATTCTCCATAGGCGTACGCAGGTATATAAGGAGACACTTTACCGCGGAGGGGGCAGTTATTCAGAGGGAAAGTTCATTCGCAGAATGAGTTTAGTAGAGTTCATTCAGAGCACAGTTATTCGGATAGTTATTCGGAGCTTAGTGGAGAGAGCTTTGGTATTGCTAAGTGCAGAAGTCGAAGTAGAGAATTTCTATTACAGAGAGTTTATCAGAGTGTTTTAGTACAGGGCGTTGGATAGTTGCGGAGCAGTTTGAGAGATTGTATTGTATTGTGATAAAGAGTTGTAATACAAGTAATTTAGTGTTGTTTGGAGTTTCAATCAACGAACCCCAAAGAAATATCGAAACAATATACTTTATTGTCAGATGAGAAATCTTAGCGACAAAGCGTAAAAAATTAAACCATAAAACATATTCTAATGGGTCAGACCTATATCTGATTCAGAAGACATATAATATCTAATATAGTAAAATAAATAACAACACACTAATTTACGACAATAGATTTAATAGTATTAGAAGGTAATAAATAAAAGAAATAAAATTAAATGGTAACACATACCAAAACTATGCTTCAAAAGAAACTGGAATACTAATATTTTGATGCTACTAACTTCGTTGCCGACAAATTGGCAACATTTTGGTGTAGATAGAAGTTTACCGTTCTACGTTTACTTGTATAGATTTTAATATTATTCCTTTTTTTTTCAGACTGTGGTAGGTTGAAAACCCAGAAAACAACGAGAAAACATGTATATGAAACCTTTTCACGAGAGAGTTTTTTCCACTCAACATGTTGAATGTTTCGGAACTTTTGATTTGGAAAAAAAGGGTTTTATAACATTTTCGACGTCTGTCAACACTTTTTCGAGTGCGCTCAGAAGGCAGAATCTTTTAATGATACAGATAAAACTAAGACCTGAGAAATACACAATATCGAGCACAATATATAGAAATAATCAACGTCCAACGAATTGGGGAACGGGTCGGCTAGTCGTTAATAAAGAAGTTGGGGAAAATTAATGGTTTTCTCGGAAGCCTCGCCAGTGTCTCTTCTCCCCCCCTCCTACGCGCAAATACGATTAATTAACTTCAAGTTGACTTTGGAAAAAACCGTAACGGTTCAAAGGAACACTAGCCGCCCGAGCCTCTTCATAAATCTATAAATAACTTCTTTGGAAAGTCAATCTTAGACGGTATCACCGACGAGCTAAGGATCTGATGAAGTCCTTGTTGTTGATTAGCGTTTTTCCACAAAAGAACCACCATGTTTATATCTCAAGACGTTGGCGACGTCCAGAGTGGTTGAAGAACGTACACTTAATTGAACTACGGTATAATGATACGGTTCGACTTTCAGGAAATTGCGAGAGGCTTGTTTTTCATTTGCCAACCGTTCACAAAAGAACGGAAATATGAGCTATTCAAGAGTTTTAATCAGCGCCAGTGTCAAAGTAAAAACGTAGGGACGATTAGTTTTATTTTTACCAGTGTTCGTGCAAGTCTGGAGATGTTCTTCGGGTTGCATCTTTGTTCGTATTCCCTTTTGAAAAATATTTCTGCAACAAAATTATTTCTAATACTACAAGTCCTATTCGTTTGGAGCAGTATCACAAACCCTCGCAATTTTATCAGTTAGTTTCTTCGATACGAAACTGTTGAGCTAAGCAGGATATTGTGCACGTCGCAACTATACAGGGTGTAACTGAATAAGTGTAAAACATTTAAGAAGATGATTCCTCATCAAAAAAAAGATAGGATCTTTCAAATAAAGAAGCTTTATTGGAGCAGCCCTTGTTAAGATACAGCCATTGAAAGGGGGTACATAATTTTTTTTTTCACAAGCACTGAAAAAGTTACAATATTGAAATTAACCTGACGTTTTGTACAGCCAAAAAGACACTCAGCCAGTAATTTATTTGGTTTACTCCATGGTTGCAAAGGGTGGAAAACGCAACCCCTAAAATTTATTTCCAATGTAACTTTTTCCTTATTACTTGTTTACCATTTAAAAATGTATTTCCGATAGCCTGTTTCATTCTAAACAAAAAAATTCTCTTAGATTTTTTGCCCAAAATAAACCAGTTCGCAGCAAAAAATTTACGAACAACTCCAGAGATACATCGTCATAAATACGAAAATACGAAACTAATCTATATAGTAGGTCGCTGTTAGCGATAGTGACAATTAAATTGGTATGACG
Organism: Zygogramma bicolorata; assembly: GCA_032362365.1. Classification (NCBI taxonomy): domain Eukaryota; kingdom Metazoa; phylum Arthropoda; class Insecta; order Coleoptera; family Chrysomelidae; genus Zygogramma; species Zygogramma bicolorata. The sequence continues at coordinate 85,941 of JAVJAQ010000847.1, read as the reverse complement.
CTGTCAGTTTGTGAATTTTCGAAATTGAATTAATACAAAAAAAATTGTTATACAAATTTCATGTACCCCCTTTCAGAGTCTGTATTTCAACAAGGGATGCTCCAATGAATCTTTTTTTCGATGAGGAATCACCTCCTCAAATGTTTTACACGTATTCAGTCACACCCTGTATAGCGTAACTGCATTGCTGTTAGGATTCAAAAGGTAAAAATTCACTTCGATACACAATCACTCAAAAATGTAAACGTTTGTTACAATACACGCCACGGCCGATGGCGAGCGATCGTGATGGTATAGACATAGACTATAGACTCTCCAAACTAAATTACTATTGGATTACGATAAGACCCTTGCCGGCCAGTGTAGTAGCTATAATAATTAGTTTTAATTACGATGACAAATGGAACATGACTTCATTGTATTTTTTTTCATATTTCATCACGTAACAAAGGCAAGGCCGTACCCAGGAGGGGTGGTCAGAGGGGTTGAAACCCCCCTCGAAATTTTCCATCAAGTTATAATTGTTCTTTTTCTTCTTCATAGGTAAATAAGTTAGAGTTCGAACCAATTTCCAGTTAAAAATGTACGTAAATAATTTGTCAAATTTATTATGATTTTACTAAGCCATTCACCTACGTGAAATTCGAGGAAAGGACGTGATCCGCCGCTAATGGCGTAGACCGAAGCGTTTCATTACGTAAGTTGCCGTAAAGCACATAGTTAGGCGCTATCACGATAAGTAGCAGCACGAAAAGAAGACCGCCATTCGCTTTTGCAAGTCACTGACTCTGACTACTTTCGAGAAAAAATTTCGTTTTTATATGTTGGCAGTACAGTACTGGGGGGGGGCTCACTCCGAAACTGAACGAACGATAAACGAACGAGAAAATAGACGTTGAATTTTCGAAACTTTATGTAAAGATGGTTGATCTAGAACTAGTACCTAGTGAGTACTCACTGTGGAAATTGTTTTGGAAAAAACAAATGGAACTCGACAAGCCTCCTTGTGCATAGAGGCATTAATCCAATGTAGATAGGGAACTTTTTCCTAACATATTCACCCTCCTGAAAATATTTGCTTCTTTGCCAGTGACCACTGAGAAATCCGTGTGGACAAGACAGACTAAGCGGACTGGCTCTCATGCCGGTTCATAGAAGCCATAAATTTCAACGGACAAAGTGATCGATGAATTCGCAAAAAAAAGAACAGAAGAATGGATTTTGTTTTGCAATGTAACTGTTATTGTCTACAGCCGTAATTTTGTACTGTATTGTACTAAACAGTGTTGAGTCTATTTGCATTGTCAATCTATTTATTTTCCTAGACAACAAATCAACAGGGGAAAATAATTTTGTTGTTATCATTTATACATTTATTATTTAGTGTCGTCCTAACTTTTGTTAATGGAGCTTGAAATGACGTGAAAATGGGATATTTGATAATAAGTTCTAACGCTCTTTTGGGAGGGGCTTTGGCCCCGCCTGGTGCCACACCCCCCCCCCACCCGAAAACTTTTTCTCGGTACGGCCTTGATCAAAGGTAATAGTACAGTTCATTGAAATGTTATAGATGATATACTTATCCAAAAATAAACTTCAATCAATCACTATCTGAATACAAATTTTCTTCATCTTCACTGCTGCTTGTGCTGCTATCGCCATTTGAATTCATAATCACTGGATTTACCTCTGTTTGAATGTCTACATGTCGGATGATTGAAGTCCCTTTTTGCTGAGAGGTTTACTTGAGTGTGGTTCGAATGATAGTTTCGTATTTATCGGGAGTAATTACACAAGTGCTTCAAAATTATCGATAATTTTCCATGAAAGCATGTTGTCTAAAAATTGCATGAGTTTATTTTCATATTTTGTCGAAAGAGCCCGACTTCGAAGGAGGAGGGATCTTTCAGCAAAATATGAAAATAACCGAATGCAGTTTTTTTTACTGACAACATGCTTGAATGGAAAATTATCAGGTTTATTTTGATGCACGAGTGTAATTCGGTAGAATATTTCCGGAGTAAAAACAACGACGTTTAAATTCAGTATTTATGCCTGTCAAGATGACTAATGTACATTTTAACAATCGTTACTATAGATACACGGACCGAGCGGGTATTTTTCGATACCTACCGGGTATTTACCGGAATTTATAGCTGTAATTGATCGAAAATGTCCCGCTTCATATGGGATTTTCAACATACGATGGAAATATTCATTTGAATTACACTCAATCAATGCCCCGCAGCAGAGAAGAATATTGCCGGATCGCCTTTGAAAATGTATGCCGCAGTTGTAGACGAATCGTCAGGCTCAAAAACCTGCAGACCACGGCTTAGAAGGCCGTGACCTACTATGAATTCATTGGTGACCCGCTATGAAAGTTCACAATCTTTGATGATTAAGTTCTCCTCTCCAGGAACTGGTCTTCCTACTCCTACATCAAGGGCGGTAGGAGTGTCATATGACCCAGTTTTAGTAAGGATAATTCAACCGAAGAAATAATTGGAAACCACAATTTTTTTTGCAGATGTCATTCCGGTCCATATGATGGAAAAAAGTAGTACTCATTGGAGGTTTTGAGGAATTGACTATCACATATAGGAGTTGGAATAATGCGAAATAATTTGTGCTATGTCATTGAAATTGAAGGAGAAGAAAGTATAAAATTTTAATCATTTCACATAAAAAATAATCGGACAATATGTTTGACTTTTTAGCGCCAATTCAAATTTCTAATTGAATAACTTTTATGTGGGATTCACTGTTTTATCGACAAATATTTCATTATTATGAGCTAATTTAAATTATTTCACAAATTCGAGAAATGAAGATATTTCAAAAAGGGATGGGGGATAATTTACTCAACTGACAGTTTCCGAAAATCACACTGCTATACTTTCACGATTCCTGAGTTCTTGGTTCTTATGGCCAGTTCATGCAACGATCATTATTAGTAATTACGTTAACATAAAAATATCATTAAGAAAAGTAGAAAACTTATATGACAATGAAAGCACTGTTTGAATGTGATTATTTTGTGTTGGTATAAATTTCAATATAAATTCTTATTTTTCCAGATTGTGGTAGGTTGAGAACCCCAAAAAAAACTACGAAGAAATAAAGGAAGCATTTCTGCAACACAGAAACGCAATTCAATTACATAAATCGCACTAAGAAGTTGGGAACTTTAAACTTTTCAATTTCATTATATTATATTCTTGGTGAAAACAGCAAATTCGCATACGCAGTACGACGGCATGGAACATAGAAGTTTGAAACTTTGTGTGTATTTATGTCAGAAATTGGGAAGTTCATCATCCAGATACGCCTCTCTCGGAAAATATTTGAACTATTTCATCACGTAAAACAAAAACAAACTTCTGAATGTGAAATTATGGTACACTTCTCTAACACATTCACACACTGATTAGTCTACACATTTGTTCTACACAGAACTTTGCCAAAATTCGAAAAACACAAGGTACAATACAAAATACAACGTGAACAATAGTAAACATGTTTTTGACAGATTACGATCAGCTGAATACGGTTTGTTGCCGACATTTTTGAACAGACATCAGCGCCCTCATCGGTAGAAATTCTTTCCAATCATGTGTTCAGGTTATAGGTTATGTTGTTGAAAACAACCGTAGATAATAATAAAAAATTCCAATACGTTTCGAATAATAAGATGCCATCTCAAACTCAAATAATGACTCATGTTTGTTGAGAAGGTAAAAATATTTTGGAATCCATATTTTGTTTTTTTTTTCTCTCCGAGGAATGAAAAAGAAAATATCTGTTTTTGTAAAAAAAAAATGTTTGCCCCGATACGTAACTGCAATATTAAAAAGATGCAAAATTTAGTGTATATTTTGTCTGTTACGTATCGTATTTTCATAAATTTAATTCATTTAAAAAATGCGTATAGTTCTCCTTGGCGACGTTTCGGAAGATAGTCTGCCTTCTTTTTCAACCCTTCATTGAGGAATTTTTGGTTATAATTGCACGAGTGCATGAAAATTACCGATAATTTCGCAAGAAAGCCTGATATCTAAAAATTGCAAGTTTATTTTCATATTATATTTCATATATATATTTTACAAAATATAAAAATAACCGAATGCAATTTGTATAATATATCACGCTTGAATGCAACATTATCTGGTAATTTTTATGCACGAATGCAATTCTATGGAATATTTCAGGAATAAAGAAATTCTCAAGGAAATGTTATTTTTTGTTCATTTATACTTTCCTCTATAGATTGTATGGAGTACTCACCTGAACGCGAAATGTTTTTCTATCTTTGAAGTCTATCTGACATTTATTTGTGTTGTTCACTGACGTCTAGCGATACGATTTCAAATGTGTTGTTATGGTGACTTGATACAATGCAATAACCGCTGTAAGTTTTCGATGATTGCATTGCTCTTATGGGGCATTTTATATATGAGGGAAATATTCAATGGAACTGCAATTCGTGACACGTAGTGTCGATATATGACAATTGCATGACTTGTTAATCCATAGCTATATCTAGTGTTGATTTTGACACAACCTACTTCGAATTCAATCTCCCCAGTTTAACTTTTCTTTTCAGAAGAAGCCTCCAACATTGATCCATTCTAAATGAACGATTAGAAAACCTTTCATTACCGTGTAACAAAATGAAAGTAGCCTCTTTGAGTTTTCTTTTTGTTCCATTCTGTTCTGTCATAAGTAAATTGATGTTATCCCACTCGAACGTGTGTCTCATTTGTTGATAATGAGTGTTCAGCAGTGTTCAGCTTATCTATTTATCGTCTTCTCAAGTTCTGTTTATGTTCAGCTGTCCTTATTATTAATAGCCTTCATGTTTCACCAGTATAAACAATGCCACATACAAGTACATGTATCGAGGCAAAAAAAAACGATTTGCCCAAAAATAGATATTATAAGAACTTGAGGCTTTTTCCTTTTCATTTCTGGTGGAGAAAAAAACCTAAATTATGGATTTCAAATCAAATTTTGCAGAATATATGCGAATAAAACTGTTTTTAATACTGTCAGTAGTAGACAATATCCACAGGCGCTAAACCACAATATAGAATGTGATTAGTCTCGTATGAACGAGCAATGATAAATAATGTATTGGTAATGTAATTATAATTATCGTTGCATATATCCGCCTTCATTCCTGAATATAATACATAAACAGTAAACCTTACTGATACTGAACAGTTATATTCGAAAATCATTTTTTTATATGTAGTTTCACACGAAAAGGAAGCCCTGTAATGTTCAAAGAACACCGCGTGAATCAAGGGACAGGAGATACGAATTTACATTCACTTTTAATTTTGTAAGCCTCGGGATAAACCTCTCTCGGCAAGGAGTTCCAAAGCTCATATGTTCTATTGAAAAAAGATCCCTGAGCAAGAGAGGTTCGACAGGTCACCAAGTTCACAACAAAGGGGTGGGAATTCTGTACTCGTCGAGTCATCCGTGTAGATATTGGCAAGGATGGAACGATTGATAAAAATTCAGAAGAGCGCCGACCGTGAAAATATCTGTAAAAGAGAGACAAGTCTCCAACCCTCCTACGATGTTCCAATGAAGTGAGCGAGTCTGTGAGCGAAGAATCACCAACAAGACGGATTGCCTTTCTCTGAATAGAATCGAGAAGCCCCAATGAGTGTTTTGGTGCCGAACTCTACAGGTGAGAACCTTATTCCAAAAAAGTTCGTATCTGAGCCTTGTAGATCATTAGAAGCAGACGAGAAGTGAAGTATTCCTTCGCACTAAATAGAAATCCAAGTTTCTGGGAAGCACCTTTAGCGATCGATCTCACATGGTTTTTGCATGAGAGATTATTACTGATCGTAATTCCTAGCATCGAGATACTTGACTTTGGAGGAATAGTTACTCCTGACATCTGACAATCGAAAATGACAAAGTTAGATTGATTATTCTGTTTCAGCTTTGCTCTCATCGTAATTGAGATCACAGCAAAGCCATATCGAATGCAAGTGACGATACATGACTATAGTTCAGGCAGATAGGTCTTGAGATGACGCCAGAACCGAAATAGAAACGGATATAAATGGAAAGTGTGGTGAAACTATCCTGATTATGATAGCTTGGCTTTCTTTGAGAGGAGACGTACCTGGGTTTTCCTAGCATTAAATTCCACCAAGTTCATGTTACCCAATTCTATTATCTTTACGAAGTCATCGTTAATTTTACTGATGTGAATGTTTCTTTGAATTTTTATTTCTCGAGTTGGTATGGGGACTCTGGAAGAGAAACTAGTATGAAGAGTACTGTCGTCCGCAAAACTATGTACCGAGCAAGATGTTTTCTCGGGCAAATAATTGATATGAAGAAGAAGTGGGTGCCAGAACTGAACCCTGTGGAACACCTGCATTTATTGGGTGAATATCATATGATACTCCATCAGAGTTACAGAGACCTATCAGCCAAGAGTGTTCTTCAACAAAACACACAACTGGAGAGGCAAACCATAAGACGGCGTTTAGAAAAAAGAGCCCGATGCCGAACTCGATCAAACGCTTTCGAAATATCGAGTGCAACACCTATCGTTTCTTCGAATTTTTCGATAGAATGCTGCCAAACATGAGAAACAAAAGCCAATATGTCACTGGTTGATCGTTGATGTCGAAATCCGTATTGTCGATCATTGATTATTCCTGATTTCTTCAGATTTTTGATAAGCTTCACATTGATTGTAACTTGTAACCATGAAAAATACAGAAATCCTACACCGAAATCTGGGGGAAGTACCCTCAGCTTTCCCTGACCGTCCGTCCATGTCAGTCACGATTCATACTGTTACACACTTTCGCACAGTCGTCGAATGATTTCTTGCAGAAGAAAGCAAGATGGCGGTTAGAGCGATAAAAAACAAACGAGCTACTACTCACCTCCCTCTCGTTGTTTCCGTAGCTAATTCCGAGATTTGGCATGGACCGCAGGATGGCCACCAAGGACTGTATCGTATTGCTGTAGACCACCGGTCGATACTGCTTGTGGTCTTCGGGTGTGAAACCACTTTCGTGGATAATTCTGAAAAAGATGGAAAACGTTAGTGAATTGTTACTGGTACCCTAAGGCAGAATACAGAATCGGTATATCCCAGCGGTTCGGCAAAATATGCTTGCTTGATTTCGGAGGTGGCGCTGCATGCTTCATTGATATGAAGCTGAATGTCCACTAGTCACAAATATAAGAGGAGATTTCCCGCGGAGGTGATTTATCAGCAAGTAGGATGATAATAATATCAGAGTAATTTCTCGTAGATGAAATAGTAAATGAATAGCTTCCATTTAGTCTAAAGTAGTGTAGTGTATGTTGTAACGAAAATAAGATTTCCATTACATTTTCTACTTAAAACGCCTCCTGAAGCGCTGCTAATCACCTTTTCCATCGTGGTGGTAGACGCACTCAACTACACCTGGGTGTTCTGTCAACCCTACAAAAAAGGAATCACGCTTGCGCCAAAAAGGGATATATGTAAAATCGCAGGGCTTGGGGAACTCTCTCTCTCTCGACTTGATCGATCTATAGCGCGTATCGACGAATCTTATCTGATTCTGAGGTTTTGTGAGTGTGTCTTAGAAACCGGTGATATTTATTCCGAATAATTTGAATCATCTCGAATCATTTGATTATTTTACCTACATGATAATTTTTCAAGGAATCGGTGTCGGGAACATTTAAGTGTTTTCCGAAACTATTAATATCATTTCCATCCTCGAATTTTCTGCGAGTTATCACAAGAAATATTTAATAACTGTGATTTCATTTTATATCGAAAAGTTAGGTTATCTTCGACTCCCTATATAATTTCTATTGGATTGGAATCAATGAAATCTACTACTACTACTTGAGGGAGAACGAGTACTTTCGTGTATATATTTTTAAGTGAAACAAATTTGGGATTGGCCAAATTGGTTAAGGCTTTCGCGGCCGAGGTTATTAGTATAACTACTTCTCTTCTCTCCCGGAGATGAATAAGCCTCTGAAGAAGCTGGCCACTCGCGCTAGCGAAACGTCAGGAGGAAATTCCAAAGAACGACGGCATTCAAGCCCGAAGACAAGTAGTTATACTAATTGAAGGGTTACTTATTGGTACTGAGCTGTCAGGAAGTGTTTTCATTTTCTTGAAAATTCATCGAACAATTATTACTTTTTTTCTCTTTTTGTATACTGAGCATACCTGTTTCGAATTGCAACTCCATACGAGAATCATACGTTTGTTGATTAGCGTTTTTTTAATCTTTTTCAATTTATATTGATTGAACTGACTATCTTCTTTCGGCTTCTTGGAGATTTTCAGAGTTCATAGTAGTTCGTTTTTACATGAACTATTTATTTAAGTGAATTTAATCGTTTCCTGTGACTGTAAATTTGGATCCAAATAGTATGTCGTTTAGAAATAGTCACTATAACATAGTTCAACGAGTTGTAATCTCTGCGAAACCCATTTATATATCTGATTACTTTGGTCTAATATCTTGTCCCTCCTCTAACATGTAAAACCATCGATCGTTGAAGAGGACCAACATCAATCACCTGACCTTAAGCTACCTACCATTGAAGTGAGTGGACTCCTGGACTATCCTCGAAGCAGGCGGTAGAGAGAACCCAGGATACCTGTAGCCAAAAACCAGGTTAGCCAACAACTAGTGGCCAAGGGTAGCCGCTTCGTATTCGCTGCCAAAGACTACACCAGGTTAGCCAACAAACCAACCATTTCTGGCTGAAGAGGTAGCTTGTTCGACTTCGAGTCCACTTTACTACTCAAGGAGGAGCGTGAGTGGCCATCCCCTTCAAGGTCAACAGAACCAAGGTCAACAGAACCAAGGTCAACAGAACCAAGGTCAACAGAACGGTCAGAAGGATAGACCATTGTGTAATTTTTCATTCATTAGTTGAGACTAGTATTGATTCAATTTGTTTATAATCATATTAATTCTGTTAAAGTTCACTTCAATAAATTGGAAGTTTGTAGTTAAATCGATTTTACCTTCAGCAGCAGAAACTTCTCTTTCAGGGAATTTGGCGTCCTAGGTTTGTTTTGAAATAAAAGTCATAATGTAAATTTCTCTGGAAGTCACACTTGCTTTTGATAGAAATTAATTTGCACCTGTCATAAGCGAGTGTCCCTTACCCAGACCAGAGCTAGTTGTGGTTTTAATGTATCTTGTCTCATTGACGGATGATAATAATAATAAATTGCTGAGTAAGTATGATTCGATAATTGATGACTTGACGATGAGAGATTAACCTCAAACTATTCTCGAATACCGTTTTCTGACCAGAAAAGTGGATCTAGTGTTCAATGTACTTGATTAATAAGGTGGTATATTGTGCAGTCTGAGTTGGTGGATTGTACAAGTTAGTTAATGACGAAGGCCTCTGGTCCGAAGATTTATAATCGCGAGAAATCAATTTTATTTCGAAAACATTTTCATATCATGAAAGTTGATGATATCAAGCAGCTGATTAATTGGACTTGTTCTATCTAAAAGGAACTGTTTTTAAAACACGCAGAAACTTGTCGGGGTAGATAGAAATCAACCCTTCTGCATATGTAAAGATTCCAATATAAATACTTATTTTTTCAGATTGTGGTAGGTGAGAAACCGAAAAAACTATGAAGAATATCAATATCCACAAATTGCGACACGTCAGAATCGAATGGAATTCAAATGATGCCAAGGGACAGCAATGTAAGAAAACGAAAATAAAAAAAATGTGTTTTTATCATGCTGCCTGAAGAAAATTGCTTCTTCTTGAGTTCATAATTTGATAAAAATTCTAAAATATTCTAGTGGCATTCATAGAAAAAACTACAATTTTCGGTTATAATTGCACGAGGGCATAAAAATTACCTATAATTTTGCAAGAAAGCGTGATATCTAAAAATTCCAAGAATTTGTATAAGATATCACGCTTGAATGCAGAATTATCTGGTCATTTTTATGCACGAATGTAATTCATTGGGATATTTCACAAATGAAGAAATTCTCAAGGAAATGTTATTTTTTGTTCATTTATACTTTCCTCTATAGATTGTATGGAGTAGTACTCACCTAAACGCGAAATGTTTTTCTATTTTTGAAGTCTATCTGACATTTATTTGTGTTGTTTACTGACGTCTAGCGATACGGTTTCAAATGTGTTGTTATGGCCACTTGATACAATGCAATTACCGCTGTAAGTTCTCGATAATTGCATTGCTCTTATGGGACATTTTATATATGAGGGAAATATTCTTGTGAATTTTTCTTGTCGGTGATACTTAAATCACGGACTCACTATCCGTGTTATTGAGAAAGTCGGTGATTGATCTCTTTTCTATCATTACTATCCTGATATTTCATCAAACTTATCGGGGTAGGTTGAAAATCTGCCCTTCTACACTTGTAAAGATTTCAATATTCATTCTCATTTTTTCAGATTGTTTTAGGTTGAGAATTGATAAAAATGAGTGAAACAAAACATGTGATCACTAAAGGGCGGCAAGAATTATATAAACAAATTTAATATCCTGATATTCCTGAATATATGCACGACAACCAATGATGTCATTGAGGCGTTTGGGGTGAACAAAGTAAACGGTCTTGGGAATCATTTCAAATGAATCGAATTCAAAACTCTGTCCAACTCTGTAGTTAATCAATTATAGTATATTATGCAACGATCATGTAAGAATGGTTATTAATACACGAGCATTAACCGGGATACGAAACGAACCGAAGGTGAGTTTCGTATGGTTTATGGGAGTGTATTAATAAACATTACATGTGACTTGCATACGCCATTTTTTCAAATCTAGCGCCTTCGCTACGTACTACCTTACTGAGTTTTATCGAAATTGAAGAAATATACATTCCACTTATAAAATATTATGTACAGCATTATCTGCTTTCTCCGATATGTGTGGATATCAGATATTTTGGTACTATAATTATCGAAGTTTAACTATATTCTATGAAAATTCAATGACTACTGCTTTTGACAAACGTCAAATGCACAGCATGCTTGATTGAAAAATAATGGGTTTGTATTGAATGAAAATCGTTATCGTAATGAAGAAACCGTATCATCTGAATCTCATTATGAAACAGATTATGGCATATGTTTATTATTATTGTACGGGTTTAGAAAAAACATATTAATGATCTGGTGAGACATAAAGCTAATTAACGCCGATAGTGCCCCCCTGAAACCGCATTCGTTCCGCCCCTGCGTAAAATCCGATATCAATCGTCGACCTTGAATTACCGTTGCGTGGGCCGGAAAAAGCCCGTCTTCTTAAACGTTCCCCGTGAAATATAAAACCCCGTATAAACGGAAGGCTCGTCGTATGCAAACATTCATCAGCTTATCTATATTTATGGTGGTCGTTTTTCCGACGACGCCTCGGAAGTGACGTCATTCCCGCAAGAAAAACGCGTTGGACAGATGGGATAAGAGAGATGAAGGAAAAATCAAGTAGGTATGAAAAATCGGACAATTCATGCATACTCATTCTACTGGCCCTCGAGAAGGATCGGTCTTCAGAGTCCAGTCTGAAATGTGATGACGTCGGTCGTTGGCAATATCCTATTCATAAATGTCTTGCGTTATCAGTCTATCTGCCGAAAAAATGAAGTAAATACTACTATAGTCTATTCACGTTGAAGATAGAGTGCGCGTAAACAATGCATCTAGCGTGATCAGCACGTGGACAGTTAGTCCTCGGGATTCGATTGGCTGGCTGGCTGTGATATTAAAAAACGCACAGTGCTCGTGTTACTTCAGTCAAAAATATGTAGTGATTATAGGCGAATTTGAATAGAATAGTATATTATGCAACGATCATGTAATGATGGTTATTAATACAGAGCATCAACCGGGATACGAAACGAGCCGAAGGTGAGTTTGGTATGGTTTATGCGAGTGTATTAATAACCATTACATGAGAGTTGCATACGCTATTTTATCTACACCTGATAAATAGTGAAGAACTACAAATGTTATATTTATTATTTATTATATTTGGTATTATTTCGAGAAATAAAAGATGAGAAATGAAGATAAGATCAAAAATTAAAAAAAAAAGACAACTCGAGGCCGGAATGGAACCCATGTCTCTTTCAACTAGTCCAACTAGCTAATATAATCTCAGCCCCTTAGACCGATCGCCTACGGAGAGCTCAGAAAAGTTGATTGAAAAAATAAAGAAATGAATCATGCAATTGTCAAATAAAAAATTTTATCGGGGGTTATATCCCGAGTGCACCAAGTTTAATCGGTTAAAATGTGTGCTGCAATTTCATGATTTTCGAAATTTCGAGACCGCAGGTCGAGGGATTTTATTTTAAATTATTATACACGAAAGCATTTGTTCGAAAGCAAAATTTTGAAAATCATGGAAATGCACGCATTTTGGTCGATTGAACTTGGTGAAGGAGGGATATATGTTTAGATTATTTCCAGAAAACATGTGAACTCAGGAAACATCAAAATCGAACACAGGAACAATATAGTACCAGAGATAGTTCCTGAGAAGTGATCCAAACGCCCGGTTTATTTCGAACATTTTAATCGGTTAAAAGGTCTAGTGCATTTAATCGCTGTAAAACTCTGTAAAAGCAGTCTAGCCTTCAACTGTTTCATCGTTTATTCGCATTGAGGGAAATAATCATTCTTATTGTATTATTGCCGATGAAAGTGTCGAAGGTGATTCTCCCATTTCGCTGGTATCAAACATTTTCTTATGATTATCGAAGTTTGGCTATAGTCTTCAAAAATTCAATACCTATACCGATTTTGACTTGACAAACGTCAAATTCAGAGCATGCACATCATGCTTGATTGAAAAATAATGGGTTTCTATTGGTTGAAAATCTGTATCGTAATGGATTTCATTATAAAAAAGGTTGTGGGCATATAAGTGTATTATCAGAGTACGGGTGTAGATAAATAGTTGTAATAATCATCTTCAGCAGGTTGAAAATCTCACTTTCAAAAAATTTCTTTAAAATTTTCAAAAATGTATCGAGGAAGAAACGGATAATTTTTTCAGAATGCTTCATGGCCCCAGTTTGATGATTCAGTGATCGTCCATAGATATACTAATAAGTCCGCTCACTCTCGCCAGCGACCCGAATCTTCACTCTCCGTCCTCGCGCGTCCCTTGCCTGGCCAGTCGGCCATCAGTGCCCCTCTGGTGGGCGAGCCAGTTCAACAGAGTGTCCCCGATTGAACAGTTCGCATCGTTCCGGCCGGTTATACTGAGTGAGCGAAATAAAAATTCTATTTGCACTTTTTTTGTAGTGATTTGAACATTTATTATTGTTATAATGACTTCTCACCGTACCTATTGCAGTGTGGATTCTTGTGATAGTTCACGTGAAAAACTTTCGTTTTTTCGATTTCAAGATGATATAAGGTTATAATTATACCTAATTTCAATTATCCTATAAGTCAAAAATGTTTCAATCAGAATACGAGAAAATTTTGACCATGAATCGTTTACTTCCTGGAAAACATTTACTAATCACTGCCGTGCCCTTAGAGTTTCCAACGAAATTGAAAAATAAATTGACATGCTTTTTCCGAACTTGAATTTTTTTTTTAAAGATGGAAAATACTGAAAATTATAAATTTTTATTGACGCGTAATCCTAATCAGGATTTTCTCGAGAATTACTTTGGCAAAAAAAGAAATCCAACTGTCATTCAGTTCAGTTGCTATAGGACATTTTCACGCGACAGAAGACAGCAATTGTATGGAAGACAGTAGTAGCGATATTTTGCTTAATATAACATCAGAGTCATTGAAAAATATCGAAAGTTTTCAGGAAAAAAATTACGAAAATATTTCTCCAATTATAAAAATAGAATCAACCGATTAAAGAAATTTGATACCAGATGAGGGAAATTCACTAGTCTCTGTTGGTGGATATTTTTTACGTAGTGTCTCTTTAAACATTCTTGTCAAACCCTACTTGTTAACAATATTGTTCATTATCTGAAAGAGACAAGTCTACTTCATTTTGTGAGCTGGAAGCTTGCAACAACGGTAGTAAAAATATATTTTCAGTGGTTTAACAGTTCATCCCAAAGGTTTTTCAGAGTATTTGATAACGATTAGATAATGTTTGTTTCTAATTTTAATAATCACTTTATACATGATGGTGTTGGAAACATATTTTTGAGAGAATATTCCAATATAGAATTCACCCATACATGTAGCAATTTGTTAACAAGGTTTCGAACCTAATACTCAATCAAATTTGCAAACAGACAAATAATAATAATAATGAAAATTTCAATGTTCAAATGAACAACATCCAAAATTGAAAATTTTTCAAAATTTGTAAATATTCAATATATGCCTGAATATATGCTGGGTAATCGCAAGTTAAAAGGTAAGACCTCGTTGATCCATTGCTCGCACAAGTTTCGACTTCTGAGGGTTGACGTTCGTCAGCTGGTTAACGGAAACAAACAATTTTAGAACAATATATATCTTCCCATCCATAGTACTGAATAGATTATGAATGAACTATTATAACAGCGTCATTAGGATATACTCAAGAAAAAAAGGAAATTACTATTCAAATCCGTAATATCGAGGGTAATATGTAAATGAAGATTCTCAACCTTCATTTTCCCTTTTACGTGGAGTCTCTTTTCAAAAATTAGGTAATTTATGTTGGTTATTACGAGAGATTACTTGATTTTTTGTTGTTAGAATCTCAATCTCTCAATAAAAGATCATACAAAACCACAAATATATGATGAATGTGATCAACACTTGACGCCTGACCCTCGTAGACACACTTTCGAGTGATCATATTGTTCGCGCTGCTGACTGACCCTCGTATAACGTATTTCTGCAGGCAGCCGCATATTTACGACCGCTCACAAAAAACGCGGCAAATTTTTCTACACCAAAGGAGTTACCAGACTTATTACTACATCTATGGACGATGATTCAGTATTACAATCGTTCTCATAATTGATAATTTATGTATCGATGCAAAAATTCACCAAAACCGAAAACTGAGGTTAAACCCCGAATGGCGTTGAACAAGATTCTGATAGAATATTTCCCTTATATATAAAATGTCCCATAAGAGCAATGCAATTATCGAAAACTTATATCGGTATTTGCATTGTATCAAGTCACCAGAACAACTCATTTGTAACCGTATCGCTAGACGTCAGTAAACAACACAAATAAATGTCAGATAGACTTCAAAAATAGAGAAACATTTCGCGTTTAGGTGAGTACTCCAAACAATATATAGAGAAAAGTATATATGGATAAAAAATAACATTTCCTTGAGAGTATAACTACTTTTCTTCGGGCTCGAAGGCCGTCGTTCTTTGGAATTTCTTCCTGACGTTTCGCTAGCGCGAGTGGCTAGCTTCTTCAGAGGCTTACTCATTTCCGATGAGCTTCTTCAGAGTCTTAGTCATTGGAAATGAGTAAGCCTCTGAAGAAGCTGGCCACTCGCGCTAGCGAAACGTCAGGAAGGAATTCCAAAGAACGACGGCCTTCAAGCCCGAAGAGAAGTAGTTATACTAATAACCTCGGCCGCGAAAGCCTTAACCATTTTGTAATTTCCCTGAGATTTCTTTATTCGTGAAATATTCCAATGAACTACATTCGTGCATGAAAATGACCAACCAATTTTTCATTCAAGCGTGATATCTTATGCAAAATGCATTCGGTTATTCTCATATTTTGTAAAAGAGCTCTCGTCCTTCGGACTCGGGCACTTTCGCGAAAATATGAAAATAAACTCTTGCAATTTTCAGATATCACGCTTTCTTGCAAATTATCGGTAATTTTTATGCACTCGTGCAATTATAACCGAAAATGCATGCACATTCTGTCGAATACTTCTTGAGCGCCACTTGGAGTTAGTTCAAACTCGGTGTTCGTTTTCGAGAAATCCGGACCCGAGTCCTTTGCAAACGACGCTGCGGGAGTGACATCATTCCCGCAGGAAAAACGCTTTTTATGGATTTCACGATCCGATCGTCCAGGAGTTTTCGATCCCCTCGGGAAACATTCCGGACCAACTGTTCGGTCAACAGAATCGCCCTTCGGGCATTTTCCAAGACAATCTGAAGACAAACGGCGCAAAGCAGACAAGAAAATCGTGTCATTTCCTCGAATTTGTACGAAATTACCCAATCAACATCACGCTAACACAAGGCCATGCCGTGGTTGGCAATATGGCGGATATGATATACCGGTTACATTTTGTTTCCGGCTTCAGAAATGAAAGCTACGTATAGGGAAGAATATCGACCGATGAGGGCGCTGGTGGTGGTTAAACTTTATCCACCATTTTGAAATAGTTACCTTGTTCACATTTGTGAAATAACGCGCCAAACTGAAATCCAGTCATCAGTTGCCTCCGCTAGACAAGATTTTGGTGTTTTTTTGCTATATTTTCATTGTACGAAATTTTTCTCGTGAAGAGGTTAATATAACTGTGTTCATGATGCTTTGAATATCCGCACAATACCATTCATTGGAGGTGAACATAGATGCATTGTGTTTTAAAATCTAATGTTATTTGTTCCAGGACATTTTTTAGTTTTAGTGTAGTGTTAGTGAACCAAAGAGGCTTTTATTACATGGATGATGAAAGGCGCCATAACTTCGCCTAAAAATAGACAAACAGACACACCAGCTAAGAAGAAATCATCTCTCTTGAAATGCAAGTAACATACTGAAGCCGCTCTAGGTGGTGATTTATGCAGTTTCAGTTTAATATTCCAAGCCTTGTACCTGTCTATTTTCTCTTCCACTTTCCGTAATGTTTCCCACCAAAGATGTATTTATCTTTGGAAACGTGTGGAAAGACAACTTTGGATTTCGGTTCCTAAAATTGCGGCAACTTGGCACCAAACACTTTATACGGCTCACTAAGCGATCTGCATCCATGATTGTTTGTTATTATTAATAAAAAAAAATACAACTTCAGATGAGATTTCCTAAATCAACACCAAAGAACTCGATAAATTCACACACATAAAATGGAAGCTGTTTGTTTGTGAAATTATAGCAGTGCGTTATATTTCCGCCAGACGTCGCATAAAATTATGAACTTCCCAATAATAGTCGATGAAGTTGAGGTGTATTTTAGAAAACAGGGTGTGCCCATACGGTTTCGGTTCATTCTGCTTTCACTTTGTGATATTGGATTCCAAAGACTTTTTTCGAGTTGTTTTTATTTCGAAACTCTGATTTCAGCGGAGATCTGAACACTTCCTATATTCCGGTGTGCGTCGAAATGAGCATAATAGGTAATGACGTCATTTGCCAACCAAGAATATTTCATTTCGATTTAATCCGCACTGAGTTGAACGCCTTCAGAATGGGAAGGTCCAGTCCAGGTATTTTACGGCTGCTACATTGACTTCAGTTGAATAAACATCCAAAACTCTTTACTAATAAATAATAGTTTAAAAAACTAAAAAAACACGCTTTTATAGCTAACCGAACTAAAAAATAGAAAATAATTTTTAATTACAAAGAGTTTATATTACGGTAGTAGAAGGCTAACCAATCATTCATAGTCAATCAGCTCAAAATAAAATTATAATAAAATTTAAGTAATTAACAGAATAAAGTAATTCAGAGTAAAATCGTGGGGTGCTTGATATATTATATATTACAATCATTCTATCGGTAATTATCTTTGAGAGGAGACTTATGAAATGTAGTAAAATGCACCCCACGCTTTTTACTCTGAATTACTTTATTCTGTTAATTACTTAAATTTTATTATAATTTTATTTTGAGCTGATTGACTATGAATGATTGGTTAGCCTTCTACTACCGTAATATAAACTCTTTGTAATTAAAAATTTTTTTCTATTTTTTAGTTCGGTTAGCTATAAAAGCGTGTTTTTTAGTTTTTAAACTATTATTTATTTTTCATTTTTCAGTTCAATTTATCAATTAGTTGCTAGTGGAAATGTGATATTTCTTACGAATCATTCCGCAATCTCATCATTTCATTTAAAGCTTCACTATTGCATGGGGTACTTCCTGTTAACTTAGAGCAATCAAGTTCATCAATCCGATTATCGTCTAAAGATCTTACACGACTAAGTGCTACATAGGCTTGTTCAGCAGCAAACAATCGCGAGCCTAGATAAATTACTGCATGATCAACTGTACAACCTTGCATCTTGTGAACGGTCGAAGCCCAACTCAGGATTATTGGCAACATTCGTCTTTCAGCAGTTCCGTGGCTGTATTTCGCTGGGAACTATATCATATGTTACATAAATATCATATACAGTAATTTGCATGTATCAGACTCATGTACACCTACGCATGTAAGATAAGGAATGAACATTGTGAGAACGCAACTACCCTGAAAACGTTTCTGAATTCGTTGTGCTGTGCCGAGTGCCCGAACGAAAGAACGAAAGAATGAGTCCGAAACTGCAGGCATGCGCAGAACGCGCGCTAGCTCTATCTTTTTTACTCCACTACAGAGGATCTATAAAAGAATTTATTAATCCTGGTGGTCCTTATAAGGATAATCAGACAAAGCTCTTCTAGTGAATATATCGAGTATGTATTTCTTGAAACCAATACGAGCAAATTTGTTATTTTTATTTCATTGTAGCTAGTTTTTTATAGTGTTTAAAACAATGTTTTTTGTTTTTTTCTTATTTTCTTTTTGTATTCCGACGTCATTTTCAATTATTGTATATTGTGTGTAATTTTCAACTGGAAAATAAAGATTATTATTATTATTATTATTATAATAAAAAACTATGATCAAATTATTGCATTGTCATCGGTCCTTGATACGTATGCAAAGTTTCAAATTAATCAGACTTCTGGAAATTGGTGAAAATTATGCTCAAAGATTCCGTTACATACTCGGTTACATACATAGTTACAACCCAAGCTAATAAATATTGTTACGCCCTAGCGCCGGCCCTGACCATATCGCAAACGCGAGGCGAAGGACCGCGCCGTAGCGTCGTCATTTCCAAGAACTGTGTTTGCCGCCTGGAGAATTCGAGGCGCGTCATCGGGGCTTCTCTCGACGATTCTCGATTGGCACGCAGATATAAATACGGGACGACAGGCTTCGCGACAGAAAAAGAATTAGTATTACGGAGAGTTAGTTAGTCGGAAAGAATTGGTATTCAGAGCTAAGTGGAGCGAGTTTAGTAGAGCTAAGTGGAGAGAGTTTTGTTATTGCTAAGTGCAAGGAGTTGGAGTATAGAATTGTTAGTACAGAGAGTTTTAGTAGCGAGCGAGCATTGGAAAGTTATCGGAGCGATTTAAGTGATTGTGTTGTATTGTATTGTGATAGCGAGTTATAATAAAAGAAGTTTAGTGTTGTTTGGTGTTTTAATCGACGAACCCAAGGAGTATCGTAGCAGTGGTGTCAGAATTGAGATTTTCCAAAAGGATATATCGTAACAGTGGTGTCGGAAGTGGAATTTTTGCTGGTAAATAAAAACAATTTATGGTTAATACGAGAAGTACATCTTACGATACGATGGAGGATATGTTGAAATTTATGCAAAACCAATTTGCGGATTGGGAAAGACGACGACAGGAAGATGAAAAGCGTCGGCTGGAGGAGAAAGAATTAGAGGAAAAGCGACGACAGGAAGATGAAAAGCGACGGCTGGAGGAAAAAGAATTGGCGGAAAAGCGACGGCAGGAGGAAAAACAAGAACGAGAAGAATCGCTCAGGAAAATTCTCGAAAATGAAAAGAAAGAACGACAATTAGAACGAGAAAATGAAAAGAAAGAACGGGAAGAAACACTCCAGAAAATTCTCGAAAATGAAAAGAAAGAACGAGAAGATGAAAAGAAAGATCGAGAGAAAGCACTCCAGAAAATTCTCGATAACGAAAAGAAAGAACGGGAAGAAGCACTCCAGAAAATTCTCGAAGAACAGAGAAAAGAACGAGAAGACCTCCAGAAAATTCTAGAACAACAAAAGAATGAAATAGAGCAATTAGAAAAACAACAAAAAGCAGACTTCCAGAAAGTTCTAGAAAATCAGGACAAGTTCTTCGAGCATGTTTCACATGAAACTGAAGTGCGAGTGGAAAAACTAAAGGAAGAACTGAAGGGAGACGTCAAGAAAATCGACGATAACGTCAATAAGAAAGTGGATATAGTGCGAGAGGAGATGAGAGGTCTAGAAAAACAGATAGCTCTTCTCAAGAACCGAGATCGCCGAGACAGTGTTGCCACGTCAGGAATTTCCGTGAAACCACCGACTTTCGATGGTCAGTCGTCTTGGTCCATGTACCGTCGACAATTTGAGGCTGCGGCAGAAACTAATGGATGGGGCGACGAAGAAAAAGCTACGGCACTAATAGTAGCTTTGAGAGGGCCAGCTTTGGGTATATTACAAACGATACCCATAGAACAGCAGAAGCAATATGACGACCTGATTTCTGCACTAGAGTTGAGGTATGGCGATCAACACCGAGAACAGCTGTACCGGGCCCAAATGAAGACTCGCACACAAAAATCAGGTGAGAGTCTGCAAGAATTTGAGGCAGATGTTCGACGCCTAATCCAGCTGGCATACCCAGATGCGCCCGGGGATTTCAAGGAGCAGTTGGCTGTGCAGATATTTATAGACGGATTAAGAGACCCAG
The DNA here is from genome assembly GCA_032362365.1 of Zygogramma bicolorata. Lineage (NCBI taxonomy): Eukaryota > Metazoa > Arthropoda > Insecta > Coleoptera > Chrysomelidae > Zygogramma > Zygogramma bicolorata. The sequence goes on along the minus strand of JAVJAQ010000847.1, from coordinate 65,257 downwards.
AAATACAAAGAACTCTACGATTGACGAGTTTCAAGAGAAGTAGCGATGCTTTGGTACGTTCGCTAGAAGTGGAGGCGGCCTTCAACATCTCAAGGCCGAAAGTGCGAGCGGTAACAATTGACGATCCTGAACATAGATCTGGCGCAACGAGTGGTTCATTTGAGAAATTTCTGGAGGAGATCAAATCGTTGATAAGTGGAATGAGCACCCAGAAGAAGAGAACGTGCTACCGATGTGGAAAACTGGGACACCTTATCAAAGACTGTTGGGTGAAGATGCCGCAGAGGATTTGCTATAGATGTAGGAGGCCGGGGCATTTCATAAAAGACTGCAGGGAGAGAATGCCACAGAGAAAATGTTACAGATGTGGAAGATCAGGGCATTTCAAGAAAGATTGCAAGGTGAGAATGCCACCAAAATACAACTCACCTGCCAGGACGCCGCCAAGTTCGCAATCAACTGCGAGGTCAAGGTCACCGAGGGTCATCTGTATTAACAGGCTGAAAAGAACATCTGAGAGCCTCACCATTCCAGGGAAATTGAATAAAATGGATGTAATATGCACCATAGACACCGGTGCTGCAGTTTCCTTGGTACGCAGCGACATCCTTCGGCCTGGAAACGTAAAGCCTATTTCATCCAACGTCGTGATTCGGACAGTCACTGGTGAAAACGCACCTATTCGAGGAGAGGCTGAAATTACGTTGATTCTTGGGCGACTCACTATCACAGGTACAGTTTACGTCGCAGATATAGAAGATGAAGTCATACTCGGAATGGACTTGATCAGTGACCATGGAATTTCATTCGACAATGAGCAAAAGATCATAAGGTTCGGAGAAGAAGAATTTGCCCTTACAACTCCAACGGAAAGGACGAAACCTGTCAAACTGCGATTATTGAAAACTGCGAGAATCTCTGCACTGTCGAAGGAAGAAACTCGTGTCATAGAGAATAATGTCCCTGAATGCAGCGTCCAGCCATCGGATTCCGGACAAGTCCGGGTGAAGACAGAAAAAGCCGTCCTTGTGAGAGCCGCCAGGTGTCGCGTTGGAGGTACAAGTGACATCTCCGAGAGGAAAACAACTGGAAGGGCTGACTTGGTCAAACAAGAAGTCAACAGTGACCAAGTGCACTTGATTCAACAACCATCAAGAAGAGTTCCATTCCCTAAGAAACAAGAGATGCTAGAGTGCATTGATAGGAGGAAGGCGCGGCACTATCGGAAGGCAAATACTGGCGGATTTCAAGAAGAAGATCGAGTGTGGCTGTATAACCCCCGTCGTAGGATGAATGATGTGGTGTACAGTGTTCAACGCAAGCCTGGAACAAAAATGAAAGTCGTACACCTGAAGAGACTAAAATGTTACTATGGGAATGAAGAGATATTGTTTGATCGGGACGATCAAAATTGAGAGGGGGATAATGTTACGCCCTAGCGCCGGCCCTGACCATATCGCAAACGCGAGGCGAAGGACCGCGCCGTAGCGTCGTCATTTCCAAGAACTGTGTTTGCCGCCTGGAGAATTCGAGGCGCGTCATCGGGGCTTCTCTCGACGATTCTCGATTGGCACGCAGATATAAATACGGGACGACAGGCTTCGCGACAGAAAAAGAATTAGTATTACGGAGAGTTAGTTAGTCGGAAAGAATTGGTATTCAGAGCTAAGTGGAGCGAGTTTAGTAGAGCTAAGTGGAGAGAGTTTTGTTATTGCTAAGTGCAAGGAGTTGGAGTATAGAATTGTTAGTACAGAGAGTTTTAGTAGCGAGCGAGCATTGGAAAGTTATCGGAGCGATTTAAGTGATTGTGTTGTATTATATTGTGATAGCGAGTTATAATAAAAGAAGTTTAGTGTTGTTTGGTGTTTTAATCGACGAACCCAAGGAGTATCGTAGCAGTGGTGTCAGAATTGAGATTTTCCAAAGTAAAATCGTAACAATATAATAATATATATAAAATAATAATAAAAAGCGTGTTAATGTTGATTAATTAATTAATTAAAAAAAACTCTAGACTCCTTACTTCAGTCTCTACTAGACTCTAGACTTCTGCAAACTCTGCTACAAATTTTTCCTCTCGATGAAACGCCTTCCCCTTATATACAATATTCGAACTGAGGAGATCTTTCAAGAAAGTCCATTCTCGAGAATGAGTTATGCTCGTCTATTTCGAATGGAAAAATCAACAAAAATGTTCGACTTTTATGTGTCAAGAGAAAGTCAATGAGCAAATGATATTTCTGTAAAATTTTGAAATTTGAATATTTCCAGGATGAAATGATTGTTGGGGTGACAGGTGCTTGAAGCAAGGCAGAAATGATTTTTACACCAAGATATTATAGAGGAAAGAACATATTATGAAGTCACTATACCAAATACTAAATGAAGACAATACGTTCGTTGACTGTTATCATTATAACTGAGAAGTTGAGGGTGTGAGGTTTGTTAAGGTTGTGATTGTATCATCGATTGTTTCATACAACTATTTTGATAATAATCGAAACATGAAATAAATGTCTTGAATGAGTTAGTTTCGACTTTGATGGATACTTTCATTCACTTTTCGTAACTGAGTGATTAAAAATCTTCAATTTAACTGAATATTTCCCTCATATATAAAATGTCCCTTAAGAGCAATGCAATTATCGAAAAATTACAGCGGTAATTGCATTGTATCAAGTCACCATAACAACAAATTTAAAACCGTAACGCTAGACGTCAGTAAACAACACAAATAGATGTCAGATAGACTTCAAAAATAGAAAAACATTACGCGTTTAGGTGAGTACTCCATACAATCTATAGAGGAAAGTACAAATGAACAAAAAATAACATTTCCTTGAGAATTTCTTTATTCGTGAAATATTCCAATGAATTACAGTCGTGCATAAAAATAACCGATAATTTTGCATTCAAGCGTGATACCTTATACAAATTGCATTCGTTCATTTACATACTTTGTAAAAGAGCCCTCGTCCTTCGGACTCGGGCACTTTCGCCCAAATATAAAAATAAACTCTTGCAATTTTTAGATATCACGCTTTCTTGCAAAATTATCGGTAATTTTTATGCACTCGTGCAATTATAACCGAAAATATCCAAATACTGTCACAAAACAAACGTTATTCACCCTGTTGCTGAGAATATGCAAACAATTCGAGAACTGTAATTAACATATTATTTTATTTCGGAGCTAATGACACTAGCGCACCTTAAAATTTTTCGTGCGGGCGCACGGAAAAAGCTCTAAATAATCATGTATATACAGGGTGTAACTGAATAAGTGTAAAACATTTAGGGAGGTTATTCCTCATCGAAAAAAAATAGGATCTTTCATATAAAGAAATTTTATTGGAGCATCCCTTGTTGAAATACAGCCCCTTGAAGGGGGCACATTGAATTTGTATAACAATCCAATTTCGAAAATTCACAAACTAACAGCGTCATACCAATTTAATTGTCACTATCGCTAATAGCGACCTACTAGATAGATTAGTTTCGTATTTTCGCATTTATGCCGATGTATATCTGTAGTTGTTCGTAAAGTAATTTTTTGCTGCGAACTAGTTTATTTTGGGCAAAAAACCCAAGAGACATTTTTTGTTTAGAATGAATGGAAATGAATTTTCAAATGGTATATAAATAATGAGATAAGTTACATTGGAAAAAAAAATAGGGGTTAGGTTTTCCACCATTTACAACCATGGGGTAAACCAAATAAATTACTGGCTGAGTGTCTTTTTGGTAGTTCACAACGTCAGGTTGATTTCAATATTGCAACTTTTTCAGTGCTTGTGAAAAAAATTGTTATACAAATATTATGTACCCCCTTTCAAGGGCTGTATCTTAACAAGGGATGCTCCAATGAAGTTTCTTTATATGAAAGATCCTATCTTTTTTTCGATGAGGAATCACCTCCTTAAATGTTTTACACTTATTCAGTTACACCCTGTATAGTGCTTATAAACAAACGACTATTGTCTAATGTACCCATTATACGTCTGTTTGCTCGACGATAATGATACCCATTATTCACTAGTGAATAATGTCATTATTCCCTACTGTCAAATACGTCCTTGATTCAGCTATAATATTATATCACTTTGCTACATCAATCGGTTTTCGAACTTGAACCACCAAATATTTTCAATTCAGTTCTTTACCAATATATTAAAAAAAAAAGAAGGCAAGGAGCATCTACTCATATCCAAATAGCTTTTGAATTCGAACAAATCTGAATCAAACCTGTAAACAGTATTGTATGAAATATTTTTTGAAATATACTAATAGTGTTTTCAAAAATAAATATATGTAATGTAAAAAAAATTCCAACAAAAAAATTTCAATTTTTTTTTATTAGTCGTGGATAAAGTATAGTATTGTACTCGCGTATAATAACTATCATTCTCTCGGTTATTTAGCCCAATCGCCTGCGACTCGTGGCCGTAAACGTCACCTCGTGAATAATAGGCATCATTATACGCTCGTTAAATAATATACTATTTCTACGATTCAGAAAGGTATGATGAAAACATTTTTCCAGTCTTCCAAACGAATCAAACCCCTTATTCACCGGACTATATCCGGCGCAAAACGACAAACATTCGCCGTATTGAAGATCCCACTCGCGAAATCATGTCTGATAAAATATTCATTCCATGGCCAACTTGCTCGGTCGGCGTTATGCGCGACTTTCCACGGCCATAAAAAACTCAATCTGACCGTACTATCGGCGAAACTTTTTCTGCGAGCTTTTCGGTATTGATCAAGCGAGTGAGCGCGCACGAAATCGACGTCCGGTCTACGACCTACGTTACGGTCGGGGTTGCCAAGTGTGAGGGAAAATCTGCACTCTCGAAGATTTTTTGTCTATCGCTATTGGAGATGGCTAGTAGGTTGAGTCGATTTCTATGACGTTTCAGGGGCAAAGCAATATCTATCGCGGCAGGCATTTGATTGGGTGACCGGTAGTCGAACTCTTTTACTGTAGGTAGGACCTTGTCAGTTCTCAACTCGCACAAGTTTAGATTTCTGAATGGTGTTTGTTCGTAGGAAGAAAACACCTTGAAGACACATTTTCAAATGACCGATCAGTGATTCGCTTTGAGAAAATTTTGGGTAAAAGTTGAAAATGTGTTTGTGTGAAGATGTATATATATATATATATATATATATATATATATATATATATATATATATATATATATATATATATATATATATATATATATATATATATATATCAACTATCGATAGTGTTCGAAAAAAATTCCTAAAATGTTGGAGTTTCAGATTTATTGTAATATTCTTTCCAAGAGGCTGCAAATACCTGGACTTATTATTACATACATTTGACTCTGTATCATTAGAAAAGCGAAGAAATCAGGTTTTTGTTTCGTGCTTGAATAAATTCTATTTAATGGTGAAATTTATTGTCCACCATTGCTCTCGCAAAATGAAATTTCTGTTCCAAGAATAACATCTAGACACAACACTACTTTTATGTGAAAGAGCCCAAACAAATCTAATGTTAAAAGCACCATTAACTTTAATGTGCAATAACGCAAAAAAACTTACTAGCGTTTGTGAATGCTTGTTGTATTTGCGAACTAAAAAATGGATCTCGTGCATATCTTTGAACTTTTATGAAATGTAATATAATTAGTGCTACTGTCGAACTTTTGATGAAAAGTGTTGAATTGCTCTGTAAATGTGAAACTGTTGGGCAATGAACGCTATTATTATTATTATTACGAGGCATATGAGAAATGCTTAAATTTGTTGAATAAATTTGACGATTTCATCGAGAACATACTCACTAAATACTCACTAAATTAAATTAATATTTCAATATTTCATCCATAATCAATGGAGGAGCAGACTTTTCGATATGCATTTTATAGAGATTTTTCAACTATAGGTGGCGCAAAATCTACTTATAACGGCAAGTAAAGGTTTGTTGAATAAATTTGACGATTTCATCGAGAACATACTCACTAAATACTCACTAAATTAAATTAATATTTCAATATTTCATCCATAATCAATGGAGGAGCAGACTTTTCGATATGCATTTTATAGAGATTTTTCAACTATAGGTGGCGCAAAATCTACTTATAACGGCAAGTAAAGGAATACATGCACTTCGTTCCATTGAAAATAATTCAATAAATCGTCTTGGTTCTGTTTTTGATGTCGATGTGCAGTGGACGAACTAATTGTAATTTTTCATTCACAAAAATTAGGTGTGGCTACAGCCAATTTCAGTAGACAGTAGACTATCATGACCAGAATGACGGTTCAAAATGGAAAAGGAGTTTAATGAGTGTAATAATGAAGGTGTATATCATGTAATATGTTAATCAAAAAACATCACAAAGTATAATGATTTTATGGTCACTTTATAGACAACTTTATGGCTAACTAATCCATTAAGTTCAGTGCTTGTTCACCTTTAGTGAAACGCGTGTTAATCGTTGTTTAGATATAAATTTGAAGTTACCAGCTATTATAGAACTAGCCTCTACTGTCAAGTCAGCTAGGTTAATTTTTTTCCAGCTGAGATGAACTTTGTCTCGGAAAGACAAACCTAACGTTGTACGTCAAACCGGTTTCTCAATTTTTTGTATAATATTTTTTGGATGTAGGTACATAACAGTTGCTGCATTTCACGAGAATGTTTCTCTATGAATCAACCCGTAAACATGTGACGGTTTTTCTTGATTTGTGAAAATTATACATGCAGGAGATCCCACGATGCTAAATCGGGAAAAGAAAAAAATGTTATATAATGTATAACTTCTCATCGGTGGGGGGAGCGGCTATAGATTTTCAAAAATGTGAAAAAAAAACTATTGCATGGACATACTCGAGCGCGTCAGATATTGATATCATCTATGTCCTACATATTTTTTTAAAATGTACGTAAGGGTTGAAAATGAAAAAATTCTCGAGCGCGTCAGATTGTCTGAGGAGAACCTAAAAAAAAGCTCTCATATAATAATCTGACGGTTTGGATGTGAGGCAGACTCGCGGTCGTTATTAGAATGTGAAAAAAAATCTTCATTTTGAAATACAAAAGCGCGTCAGATTGAGATATATATTGTTACGATATTCCTTGGGTTCGTCGATTAAAACACCAAACAACACTAAACTACTTTTTTTATAACTCTCTATCACAATACAATACAACACAATCACTTAAATCGCTCGCTACTAAAACTCTCTGTACTAACAATTCTGCCGTCGGCGTGAACGAGTCCCGCTTATATATGCGCTCATAGAGTGGAGATTCGTCTAGACAAATCTTCACAATCGAATCTTCTGGATGAGCCGCGATCACGCGAGTATAAGGCTGGTGGCCCACACGACGGTAACGGCACGATTTGCCGCGCGCGATATATCGCGCCGCATCTGCTGTGTTCTCGCCCACAACACGGTATATCGTACGAAACTCATTTAAATTGAATAGTGCATGTTGCCAAATTGATTTTAGCCAGTTGTTGCTGTGAGCTTCGAAGGGATGGATCGAAGAAAAGTAATTTTGTTAGCTATTGTTTTACGTAGGCGCAGATGAAATCGAGCTATCAAGATTCAAAGGCGATATTGGGTCCATCCATTTTTGAGAGTTAGATATGCAGATGGGGCGTTTTGTACATTATTCGAAAAGCTGAGAGAAAATCGTGGGAAGTTCTTTAATTATTTTCGCATCAGCACAGACACGTTTTATTATTTAGTCGACCAATTAAAAGAGTCTATAATATGTCTGGGCCCTTCCTACAGCCAATTCAATAATATGTTCTTCTGGTTTATATTTCCCTTTATTATTATTTATCAATTAAATCGATTATTTCGAAGGTAAATTTTCTCTTCGTTGACATGGGTACCTGTATTTCAATGCATGCACGCAGAAAGACAACACAGCACTTATTAAAAATATCGTCGATGTCGTCCTGTGGGCTAGAACTCATTTAATCCTATTGGCGTTCAGAAGTCATGCGATACGAATTCTCGCGATTTCTGACCGCCATATCGCAAGTGTTTGCGGTAACGTCCTGCCGCGACGGTATTGAATATCGTCGCGGCATTTTTCAACCAGTGGGCGACCAGTGCATTCAATTGTACGAAACAGTTGTGTACGCGATATCGCGTACGATTTACCGCGCGCGGCAAATCGTGCCGTTACCGTCGTGTGGGCCACCAGCCTAACCGTTCCTGGAATCGTCGTCGCACCAATTCGCATCGATAGGCGGCAGGGCCGGCGCTAGCACATTTCGTTACAATATAGTTCATCTCTACGGTCTAGACGTTGCAGACTCATAATCTGACGATTATCTGGAGGGATTCGCCTATTCTGCCAATTTGAATTTTTTTTTATCATTGAACTGAATTAATTGAAAATCTCAGGAAAAAGCATGCAAATAAAAAGGTGTATAATTTTTTTCGTAGAATACTTTTATTTATAAGAAAATAATTATAAGCAATTACATTTTCAAAATTTTGAAACGTTGAATATTCCTTGTAAACAATATCATGCCACCAACGAGTATGTGTGACCAACTGTCATGGAATCATGGCAACAGAAACCAGAGTGGGGACGGAGTAAGAGAGCAATAGATAGAGAAAGAGTGAGAGAAAAATAGAAACGTGGAGAGGAGAATATAGGCATCACGTAGCTGCACGCATCGAACTTTATCATGAAAATTTATTATTTCGGCTTGTGGAAATTGTCATATTATATATTTTTTTGCAATTCTTGAATTATTCCCTACAGAATAAAAATAAAATTAGCCACGCTCGAGAATGTCGAGATGGCGTTTTTTTCTACAATTTTGTAGGCCTCCTCCTTCTTCAGGTCACTCTCAAATTGCCAGATTAGTGGAATATGCACGTTTCAGGATGTAATTAACTCACCCTATCTTAATCTGAGGCGCTCGAGAATTTCAGATGATCAATTTTTTTACTAATCTGATCCTTTATCCTTGAAGGGCGGTCATTATATATATAAAGGGGTTATATATGGTGGAAGTACTTAAACGGGTACAAGGTATCCCCCTGTATATTGATCTGCCACGCTTTAGTAAATCCCGAAATCCCCGCTTGGGCTCCCCTATTATAATGCAAATAAAAGAAGCTCAAGTATATTTCAATTGAGGAGGGGTCATGCAAAAGCAGACATGTCAGTTTATCACAACTGCAAGAATAACAGCAAAAGCTGAGTTGGTAGTTTCAGCGAGGGGTATTTCACAAGAAATCTCAGAAATCCTTGTTGAAATCCAGAAATACCACCTGAAATCCAATAGAAATCCTGATTTGGTGTATAATTTTCACGGAAGTGAAACACCCTTCGAGTTTCAGGTTTCATTGGAATGTGTCTCCCTCTGATTGAACTACAAATGTTGAATTCAAAGATTCATTAGATATGTTATCATTTCTGATACGAGCTAGAAACTATACCATACATTATTGATTGAAAAACACCAACTTATGTTGAAAATCGACGTGTTTGCTTTTGTATGAACGCTCCTCAATTTTATCATAATAAATGTTTGTCGAGGTTATTTTATGATCAAAATGTTTGAAGATATCGCCAAGTTGAGGCATGCCTTTGAAAATCACCCTCAGGAGGGGTGGTGTTTTTTGAGGTTAAATTTTCCTTCAGACTTCTAGCGAGGAATACCCGAAATTTCAACTGGCAACACTGGGTAGAACGTTAGTTACGCCCCATTTGTACGTCGGATGCGAGTAGAAAGCAACAAAGTTTGTAATCGAATTGAAAATACGAGAATACCGATGGGGAAGACTCGATGTTTACTCAAAAGTTTTCTGGTTCTCTTCAGTTCAGCCTCCGCTCGACTCTAACCAAACTTCAATCTATGCTGAGTGAGCAGCACTATGATTATTATTATGTCGCAGTATAAATCAGCCAACTGGGAAGGCCTCCGCATGTTTTTCACATATTTTCGTTGCAGAAGAGAATGTTTCTGATCCAGAGAGCAAGAATAATGTTCCAAAGAAAATTTTGAAATTTGAGAAATAATATCATCATGCTGAATATAAGATATATACCAAAGTTGGCACTGTTAAACCATTGTTCTGTCAACAGTTTTCAGAGCTGCGTTCTATTAGTACGCAGCATATCATCTTTAAAAATATTGTATATAGTAATATATATATATATATATATATATATATATATATATATATATATATATATATATATAATTTTATTAATTTTTTCACAGTCCACTTTGTGGGCGTGGGTTCGAATCCCACTTATGAGCTGTATCTCCTCAATGAAATGAAAAATCACTTTGTACTTTCAATTTTTTCTATTTCCAACTTGTAATAGACACTACTCCTCCAATCTCCTTTTTACACTGCTCTCAATCATGTCTTCCTCCCTACCTCTACCTACACATTTTCACAGATACTTATATTGCCAACTGCAGTACCAACTTAAAAACTGGCGCTATATTCAAATATACAACATTCTGTTTGTTACTTGGTACATAATATTTTCTCATGTGAAGTTTGTTTGAAGCTTTGAGTAAAACGTCGGAAAACATATGCTGTGTAATATATTGCTGAATTTATGACAGCAGCTACAAAAAATCATATTTATAAAATATAATGAACGGAACGTCGCAGTGAAATTGGTATACATCAGATTATAAAAAATATGAAACAATTTTGAAAAATCGTTTCACGTTTCTTCATATGATATGGAGGCGGTAGCGCCAAAAAAACGAGATTCGGCCATCCTAGTTTATGGCGAGTATTTTAAATACAAAAACGGCCTGTATACTGGTTGGATATATATGTTATTAACGAATTATGAGATTTCATGCAGATTTCAAGTCATTTGTTACAGTATGGCACGATTCTTTTCTGAAAGTTGAAGGTGCAAAGAATGTTCGTACCAAGTTTCGAACATATATGTAGGGGCAATCTTGTTATATAAGAAGATATTATGTTGCAAAATATTCTACGGCTTTAGAACTTGGCCGTGCCGGCTCATAGTGTTAACGGAGGTATACAGCAACTGCTTGTCAGGTATATATATATATATATATATATATATATATATATATATATATATATATATATATATATATATATATATATACCGGAAACAAATGACTGACTTTTTTGGGTTGCCATCTCCCGGTCTATTTATTTCGACCAACTCTGTAAAAAAGCAGTATATAGCCTTCAACTTTTTCATCGGTTATCTGCATCGAGGAAATAACATTATGCAACACCAAAAAATCACCACTATGCGAAGTGGTGATTCATATTAGGTATACTACTAAGTTATGAACAGAAAACAAATTTGTATTTAGGTATCACGTCTCAAAATAAAAATAATGGAAATCTTATAGCATGTTTCGACGATGCAATTTGTCGCTGCAACTCCAGAAAATCGCATGTATTCATTCAAGTTTCTTACAACACTCCCACTCAAGTTTCTTCTAGGATAACACGGGTTCAGTAAGTGATGAACACGGTGAAAGAAATCATCAAGAAATTGCATGATATGAGAAGCGTTATCACGGTAGATGGGAGCCAGCCATGCTTGCGAGTTACTGTTGGGATACTGCCACTACTGAATATTAAAAGAGAAAAGCTAATCGTTCCTAAAACAAAAATATTTTTCAATATATAATAACAATTTTATGAAAGGCTTCGCAAGACCAAGAAACTAGTCTTGGATTTGATACAAGATCAAGACTTGATAAATCTTCTTAAGTCCAAGATCAAGAGCTCGATCAAGAGTCTCTCCCAAGTGTCTTGGTTCCGAAATGAAAATAATGGACTCAAATTTACTCAATATCAGGAAAAATCTGATGAAAAATATTATGGCAATTTATTTCAATTCAACTTATTTTTCATATGGTAGGTTTCTGATTTTTGTTCACTCAAAATCGCAAATACATTTTTCAATTTCAGTATAGCAGTTTTACAGTTTACAACAAAAAGGTGTATGTTGCAAGTTCGCAGTGGTCCATACCTCCTACTTGCGAAGAAAGAAAATAAAAATACAGAAGTTATTTGGTTGAATTTGAAATTTTTGGAAATATCTTTTATACTGCGTTGTTGTCACTTTCAGCTGAACTTGGCAACGATTTCTTATTTCAAATAAATCATCCTGTGTATTGACGCATACCTATTTGAATTTTCGGTTATATTTCATTATCAATCGATACCATTATCAACTGTTTTTGAAAAAATGTTAGCTGAAAAATTAAGATTTTGCAGATTTCGACAGCTTATTACCGCATCTTTATTAACTCCCTCTGTATAAGGGTTATATTTATATTTAAAAATACCACAGAAGGTAGATAACATATTTATTGAAAAACATAGATACAGATGAGTATAAGTTGCACCGTTGCACCCACCAAAGTTCGATACTAAACAAAAATGATAAATCATGACCAATATATTTGGTCGGCTATGTGATATCTTCCTACTCACACATAATATAATAAGAATTGCAGTTTCCTCAGGATTCCTTTTTCACCCCTTTGCGGCACCTGCATTTTTCTGCTCATCACACAATAATCCATCGTAAAATGATCAATAAAAACCTAATTAACATTTCGACCCTTTTGAATCTTTCTTCTGGCTTGTCGGCCTGTGCGCTATGTGAGTCTTATCAAATATTTATCTAAGATTTCTTAAAAATTACATTCTTTTGGTGAAATAAGAAATTTATTTCGCTTACTTTGCCCGTACAAATTGACAATTGTTAAAGACTGAGAAATACCTATTATATGCAAATAAACTGTTGGACAATTGATTTGAATAGTTCAAATTTCTAGACGCATTTTGATCTATAACCAAGACTATCAAGACCAGTACCACGACCAAAACTACATTTATTTTTCGAGTCCAAGACCAACATTTATCAGTCTTGGTTTTGGTCTCGCAAAGCCCTAATTTTAAGTTACTTTTCTATACAATTTGAGTAAATTCAATAGATACGTTTTACTAATAAACTTGATGTGATATAATAATTTCATTTGAATATATCAAATACTTTCATCATGGCGATACATGATTACATACTGCGAACCTAGCGAAAAACATTGTTTTTCCTTTGTTGCACAGTGTAATCCAGGCGCGTATACAGCTCAAGTTTATAGGGGGGTAATCACTGAGAAAATTTTACTTGACTCGAATTATTAGGAAACTGTGAAAGAAAAACGTCAGATTTATTTAATCTGAGAAAATTTTACTTGACTCGAATTATTAGGAAACTGTGAAAGAAAAACGTCAGATTTATTTAATCTTCATTTTTTTTATAAATAAAATTGGAAAGTAGAGAACAATAATTCCCGATAAAAATGAACTTCAGACTTTAGAGGTAACTAACATTTGCTTTTGTCAACGTGACTGAAAATAAACCGTTATAATGATATTCGTTCATGCATTTATCATAATACATATCAATGAGTAGAATGAAAAGTATATACTCTTTGAACCCAAGATAATGCAACAGAAAAATTAAATAATAAATTTAAATTTCGGTTTTTCTCATCAACATAACGATCTATCAATGCATCAGCTTCTATGGGTAAGTCCCAGGAATGAATGTGTTATAGTTCTAGATCAGTTAACCGATCTTGAGATATTGTCAGACCGGGTTGAAGTCAATAGCATGCATTTTAGAAAATGTTAGAATTGCACTTTTTGAAAGCGGTATCTATCAAAATGGAAACGCACGAACGTTCTTCCAGAACTGTTGGTGATAATCAATTCCTCCCTGAATACTAGACTATATAATCTGAGATATTCTATAATTTTGATAATAATTTTGAATTCAATCACTGGATTCTGCGATCTTACACCTACAATCCGGCATCGACTGTAAAATTCCACTCGAATGAACACACTGCCATTAGGACTCTCTAAGGAACCCGGAGCAGTACAACACATTCTACTTTTTCGTCAACAATGTCACTCGATCCGTGAGCGCCGCCGTCGAAATAGAATATCCATAATTCCCGAAAGGTCGGAGTATTCGATTAAGGTGCATTCAATTTCCTGGGCGGAAATATAATTTCGCGTATAAGTGAATGCTCAAAATCGATTGGTGTCTCGATGGGTTCGGCATTAATTAAATCAGTCGACGGCCGGTGGATCGAACATGTGTTATCGTTCGGCATGATTGGACCGCGGAAATTATACGTATTGATGGAAGAGTCCTTTCATGGCCGTTTTTCTTTGTGGGGCGTATATGTGCGCGTTGAATGGTAATGCGTCGCGTCCTTTCATGATGGACATTTTAAAAACTGGAAAAACGCAAATGATGGTGAAGATGAAAGGGTTGATAGAAGTAATATCATGTACTGTGAATGCTCTAGGTCTCGAGGGTTGGAGAATATTGGTATCATATGTTTCATAAACAGTGTTATCCATTACTCCTATCTATTCTATTGATATCTTGAATAATATCACACCAAAAAAAAGAAAATAACGACGAAATAGGTAAAGTTGTACTTGAGAATGGTGACTTTGTTGAGGATAAAAAAATAATAGCTGAAAAATCCAACTCACACTTTTCCACAATAGGTCAAGAATTGGCAAATAGAATAATAAAAAAACAAAATACAAATCACAACTTTGAAATGATTCCTAATTGAGTTTCTGAAACATTTTCCCTTGCTGACACCACTGAAACTGAAATCATCGAGGTTATTCTGAGCCTGAAAAATAAAAGAGCACCTGGTACAGATAGACTGACATCAGAAATAAAAAAAAATCGATAAATATATACCTAAGCAAATCACTTATATCATGAATTTGTGTTTCAAATCAGCCACTGTTCCAAAGGCATTCAAAGTTGCACTCATCAAGCCCATCTTTGAAAGTGGGGACCATCTATAAATGAGCAATTACATACCTATTTCTCTACTTTCCAGCCTTGCAAAAATATTTGAGAAAATCCTGAAGAATCGAATGACCAGTTTTTTGACCAAGTATGGAATCCTTTCAGATAGGCAACGTGGATTTAGGAAACAAACATCAACTGAAAATGCTATCGCAGAAGTCATTGGTAGTATAAGTAAATGCGTAGTTGAAAACGTACCAATAGGCATTCGTTGACCTCCGTAAGGCTTTTGACACCGTTTGTCACGCCGTTTGTACTGGAAAGTAATGGCTTTCGAGGAACCTCGTTAGAATTATTCAAAAGCTACTTGAGAGGCAGAAAACAACAAGTAGGGATCGGAGATATTACTAGCTCGGAGCACGATATAACTTTTGGTGTCCCCCAGGGAACTGTTTTAGGGCCGCTGTTATTCAATATATATTTGAATGATTTATCCAGAATCGATGTAGAAGGACAAGTAATAAGTTTTGTTGACGATACAGTTGTACTGTATACAGCAGACTCTTGGACTAATTTGAAATCTAAAGCTGAACGAGATTTTGTAAAAATAATCGATTGTTTCAAAAACCGACTACTCCCCGTTAATCTGGAAAAAAAAAACATTTTATGTGCCTTTCAATTCCTACCCCAAATACTTCCCAGAATAAAAAGATCTAGAAATAGTGAAGAATAACTCATTGTTAACCATTTCTTCGGAATCAAACATAAAATACCTACCTCGAAAGCAACCTGAGATGGGATATTCAAATTGAAAATGTTGTGAAAAAGATACGTTTCACTCTTAACGAATTCAAATACCTGGAGGAAATACTGGATGAACATCGAATGAGAATTCTTCATTATTCATTAGCATCCAGTTAGATGTTGATGTCCAAACATGAAAAAAACGTCGATAATCTTACCAACCAAGTATGTGTTTATGAAAAAGCTTTGTATAACAAAGTGATCAGAAAAATCAAAAGGTTCTAGTGACAGAAAATGGAAAAAAAGGAGGACTAGTATGCTATTACTGTAAGAAGATCGGACACGTCGTTACACAATGCAGAAAATGAAAAGCAGATGGGAGACCTAGATCAGAAATGAATAATAAACGAGAAAAGACAAAAGAAACGAAAAAAAAGATAATGTCACTAGCATTGTCAGTTCATCTTTATTCTTACTTAAAAATATTATTCAAGATTTTCACGTACATCAACAGTCTCAACCGAGGTCTCAACGAAAAGAACGAGCTAGACAAAGCTCTAGTAACCAAGGAGCTCCACAGGAGATCTGTAAAGGTCGCTGTGAACCAGACTATGGGATCAGTCCCTAACTGAATTATATTTTCTCAAACTGAAGACAGTAATGCAAGAACCCCATGTAAATAATTTTCAACAACCCCTATTTTCGGCTGATACAGAATTCATGAGTATAAAGTGCTCAATTAGAAGAAGCATAACGATCAGTGGAAGGTAATCAAAGCAAGAACAGAAATTGGGAATTAGGAATAATCGCACACAATATATTGAAAATAGGAATGAGTTTCAATACTAATGTTCTTTGGAAGAGTGCACAAAAGAAAGTTTCCAATCCAGTGAGTTCCAAAAGTCTGACCCTTGGTACTCAGAAAAAAATATTGCAGAGCAAGCAAGCTCGCAATTAGTAAAGGAAAACTGAACTAATCAAATATAATTCAACGAAAATTTGAGAGTGGCGGTGAATATTTCGAATATTACCGTGATACATTTCGATCACCAAAGAAACAACTAAGTACTACACCCAATTCGTGGATGTGACAGAAATTTCAAACTGATTAGTTAAAGTGTAATGCTCGAACATTCCATTCCATAACGAATTACAATCGAGACGTTCATTATCAACTAATTATTGGTCAAGTGTTGATGAGTCCGACCTTGACTTGCTGGATACGTTAACAACTGTTGACAGTACTGATTGTGCAGGTAGTGATTCAGCTTAGTCTTTTATGAACAATAAAACATGATTTTATTCCTCTAATGAGTTTTTATATCTCCATTATATACCAAATTACTTTCGTATTCGCCTTTGTCGATGTTTTGTCGTCCTATTCGCCAAGGAAATCGATACCGGTTTTTCACGTTCAACATTAATATATCATAGGTGATTCAACTCATAATCCCAAACAATAGCAAAGAAATGTTCGACTTGATCGTAACAATAGACAAGGAAGAACAAAGCATAACTTCAGTTAATATCCAGCATATAACCTTCCATAATTTAAGCTTGAAACGAACAGTGAAGAAAATCCAAATTGAAAATAATTTTATACAGGGTGATTGCAATTCCAAAAACCAGAAACGCTAAGAATTATTGAGAAGGTTAAATGGAGGACAAGTATTATTGATGTTGAAAAATCTGTGTTAACCACAAATAATTTGGTTTTACGTGGTGTATTCCTTGGGCATCCTCAATTCGAATCTTTTGAGAGTTCACATGATGAGTTTCGTGGTCTTTTTTATCGTATCAACATTTATTCATCAAAATTTAGTGAGAAGTTATTTCAATGAGAAAGGCACTGAAACACATAAATATACCCTGAGAAATTCATATAAGTAATAAAAAAATTACAGGTCTGTATTGAAAAATTGAAAGTTGAAGGTGGCCTAAGAAATAAAAAATTTCTCTCTTCAGTATATTCAGGTGACAAGGGGTGGCGGGGGGTATACGGCAAAGTGACGTTCGCCGTTTATTATTTTTTGATATGAACGCTAGCCAGCGTGACCACTTTTGGTAGAAATCTACTTTTTTAGTAGATTTCTGACGAAAATTGAAAAATTTTGGTATGAAAGAAATCTTCGGTAGATTTTGGTAGAAATCTACATGTGCGACATTTTCTAACGAATTCCTAAACTCGTCAGATTTTTTAATCAAATCTATAGTGATTTCATCTTTGGGAATGACTTTTCATTTGAGAATGCGAATTAATCTTGTTACAGTACACTGTATTGTACTATACAAATTAAACAAAAAAAAGCGATTTTTTACTGTTCCATTGTGCTATTGAGCATTGAATCTTCTGATTATGTAAAATGTGTATATTATTTGTGGCCATCCATATTGAAATTGATTATAAATATCTTGGAACCAAAGGCCATAAATTATTTAAATTTGTAAAACAAAAAAAATTCCGCCCTCTAGGGTGTTTTCTATTATATATGAATATAGCCACCTAGTAGTCAGATATTAAAAAACGATATGTATCGGCCAACCGATATTGTAGCAGTTTTCCGTAAATGGTTTAGTAGTTTTTAGTAGATTCGAAGGTAGGGAAGATGCAGAATGGTTAGATGACGATGAAGTGGACGGTAGTTTTGAAGATGAAGAAGATTGTGCAATACCGATTGTAGATATTTCGACCCATTTAGAAAATCCTTGGACTTCTGAATAATATAAATATTATTCATTATTTATATGTTCGTTAAGAAATATATTTATTAATTTATTTAAATTTTATTATAATAACTAAATAAATATTTTTAATTTTCAGAATTTGTGTACTATCATTTAGAATTCATCATACTCAGCAGGAAGGGGTCTTAGTTTTTGAGACGAAATATTACTAGGGGGGTCACGAAAAGTGTGACACAGCGTGACATTGGGGAGGGGGTCAAAAAAAGCTGATTTTAGTGTGACGTATTTTATAAACGGCCCCTTAGATCAAAACAATGTAAAGATAAAAAATATAATTTTTAGTTTTTTCCCTCTTCATCTCAAGAACTAAAGAGCTAGCTCCAATTGCTCATAATGATAAGCCCTACAATACGCAACCCTGCTCCGATTTACTTAACCATCTTTGTGACTCTTACCGTTGTTGGAATCCCTATCTATCGACTCATAATTTTACAGGGATTACTAGTTCAAACTATTAACAGTCTCAACTACCAACATGTTAGGTTCATGAGTTGACAGTTGACACTTGCCAGAAATCAACTACTCTCCTAACTAATACCACGAAGGGCGTTAAATTATATTATATCTGACAGTGCAGGGTTCTTCACAGAAGAAATTCTTGCATTATTTTGGTAATCCAAGTGCTGGAATTGAGTTCCGATCATTGAGACTGGCACACACCAGACCAATTTCGGACTTATTGGTATTGGTCACTCATCAGTGCAAAGTAGTTCCCACCAACGAGTCGAAAGTTATTGGATTGCCATATTTGGAAATTGATCCAGTCCCATATCAGACTTCTAATGAAGCTGAAGTTGACAAAGAGCAAACAAGCCGTCATCGCACAATCTACATTACAGAAGTAAAAAGTGTCGACCGGTCGGTAAACACACTAGAAGACTGGCTAAAAATTAGATCATCTTTTGAATAATTCGTTCAATCCAAGCTCAACTAGCTGCACAGTAGGAAGAATTAGAGAATTTGATATTTCCTCTGGATCTGTAGAGCGTAAATCCAGAAAAATTGAGAAAATACAAGTTTCAAGAAATACATTTTTTGAAAATTGAAAACAAAATCCCAGTTCCTGAAAAGCCCACATTTCCACTCATTTTCTGGACAAAAACCAAGAGAGAATCAAATTTCAATATAATAAAAATGGTCTTCGTTACCTTCAAGTGGGACTGTACACAATGTTAATTCATGTATTCAACATTGAAAACAGACGGCAAAGTTCAATTCTTGTTCTTTAACTGAGCCCATTATTGAAGAACAATTTCATCTGGTGTGAAATTCAATAATGTTGCTATTGCTACTGAAATTCCTAGCGCCGGCCCTGTCGCTCATAAATGCAAATTAGTGTGACAGTTCGACGGAAGATCGTTTATGAGAGAAGTCGTGTCAATTGTGGAATGTTCGACCATCGGTATTTATCTGTAGAATCCTCCACTGTGTGAGCGGGTATATAAATATGGGAGCCACTCGCCGCTAGGGCAGAACTTGTATAACAGAGTTTATCAGAGTGTTCAGTACAGAGCGTTGGATAGTAAGCGGAGCAGTTTAAGTGTTTGTATTGTATTGTGATAAAAAGTTGTAATGAAAGTAGTGAAGCGTTGTTTGGAGTTTTAATCAAAGAACCCCAAGGAAATATCTTTACATTATATACAGAATGGTCCAACAGAAAGTATGCTCCTAGCTTTCGTCTTTTGTTTGTAATTTGAAGCAAAAATGCTCTGACACGTAGAGTTTGATCGTGAGGGAGGCACATTTTGGACATTTTATTCAACATAAGCATTCCACTCCTTAGCGGGGAGGTCTCGAGCCATAAAAATGTCCAATGGAAAGTGTCATAATCCCAAAATCTCAAATGGAAAGTGGAATAAAGTGATCCAAATTATCTTTCTAATGACACCCTATTTATTGGAATTTACTCAAAGAATCAATGGGAAAACGGCGTTAAGAACATTAACCCAATATTCCAGGTATTTATGAAAATAACAAATGAATTTTGCTTACTAGGAATCAAAACAATCACAATTAGTGGTAGGTTTCAATGTTTGTTATTTGTGATGATGATTTGTGAAAAATTGTGAACAAATTGTGGAATTGATTTGAAAATGTGATAGATTTGCTTCCATACAATATTATTGATTTTGTTGATGTGCATTTAAATTTTTTTTTTCAGATAGGGATCTGCGGTTGGTGTTTTACATTATAGACAAACTCCCTAACCAACTTTGCAACATACGGAATCGTTTTATCGGGATGAATGTCTTCAAACAATGGAAGTTAACAAACACAACTCGTTCTGGAATGGAATAAACCATGTTTTAAGGTGGAGTAGAAATAATTTTCAAAGGAACCGAACTGTACAGTGACAAGACTGAAATATGATGAAAAGCAAACGATAAATGGGGAATTTGATTCTATTGAAAAATTTCAAAATTGAAATTTTGTTTTCGCTATTACGGAGTAATTCAGAAATAGTTGCAGTTATTTCGATTATTAACAAATTTTTCATCAGTACCAGAATTATCGGGTTGATTTTAAATTAAATGATTGGGCAAATTTCAATGAATAAATGGGGATCATTGGAAAGATAATTTTGTACTTTTTCACATGACATATCATTTGCCCCATTCCATTTGAAATTTTAGTGTTGGGCAACCCTGGCTAGGTTTGAAGGCAAAGGTTAAACAATATGTGTGAAATATGTCCCCTTCGAAAGCAAACTTCACGTTTCCGTGCCTTTTTGCTTCAAATTCCAAATGAACGAGTAAAGGTAGGTGCGTACTTTCCGTTGGACCACTCTGTATTGAAGAGCTTGAACCGTTTATCTGTGTGTTAAGGAATTATTACTATGTAGGCTAATGCTCGGTGGGTGTCTCTCTCACACCGTTCATATTTATTTATTTATATATAAAAATATAAAACATCATCTGGACATCGATCGACCTGTTCTTTCCGATTATTTTTTTCACTTGTCAAAATGTGACGTTTTTGGCATTTCAACCAATAGTAGAGGGTTATTCTATGGTTATTCTAGCCAATCATTGGGTATTAAACCGATAAAACTGCCTGGTCCTTTCGATTGTTTCGATAAAACGTTGTTTACCTTTGAACTGTCAAAACTATAAGGTTTACCGCGTTGATTCTATTGAACTGGCTCATATTTATATAAATTATCATGAATGAAGAGTTACCCTATTAATATTAGTCATTCACTTTTCACTTTTTCAGCATAATAATATCATAACACATTTCAATGAACACAAACACGTAAATAGCTCATAACCCCAACTTTATGACAGATATAGCGAACGACCGATTCAAATATTTAAAGTTTCCTTAACTCAAATGAAAATGGCGTACAATTAGTTTTCATCGAATACAATTCTTTTTTTTTGTATGAGAAGAAACCGTTGTATGAAGATTTTGATACAACGACATAACGAATGATTTTATGTTCCTTCTGGCGCGATTTTCATTTCATAAGAAATATTCAATCATCAACCTTGTAAAATGAGAGGTGTGACGCCATCTTTTGGTAATTTGTAAAATTTTCACCTATTCTCCGTTCCTTCTTATGTAAATGAAATACTGATCAATTAAATTGTTCTTCCTTCTATTTTTCAAAAAATAATCCCTCCAAATACAACTCGTTCTTCAAATTTAATAAGATAAATTTTCATTTTCGAAACACTCAAACTTTTTTATTTTGAGGCAAAAGCATTCTAACAAACCGAATTAAATAAAATCACTCGTCCTACGGACTCGTGATTTTATTAATCGGTTTGTTTTCATACTTTTGCCAAATGAAAAAGTTTTTGTGGAAAATGAAAATTTATCGATCAAATTTGAAGGACTCGTGGTATTACCATTATTAAATAGAATTAAAATCTATGTACACTGTGATATTAGTATCAGTGTTTCTATCGGGGACACATCCATAACGGTTCCAGTTCGGTACTATCTTATATCAATATTTATCCGATTAGGCATACAGATTATTTTCCGACCACTATTTATCTAAGTATACCTTGTTTGATAATCGTGACAATTCGACAAAACTATAATTTACCCAGAACGTGCGTACACGAAGAAAGAGGAAAGTTAGTGACTCCTCCTTTCCAAGACCAAAAGAAACTACCACCATTGCAAAATAAGACATTCACATGGAATAATACGCTGTTGCTCGAAGCAAATGAAAATTTATCGGTGGTATTAGTTTCAATGTTTATGTAATTTACTCCTTGAAAATCTGTCAAAAAAAGCTTTGTGACGAATGCGGAGACAAGAAATCGAAACGGCGTGAGTACACTCAACGTGAAACTTAGGATTCAATATTTTTCATATCTCATTTTCCATTTAATTCGATATTGTTTGATTCCAAAGTTTTTTGAGATTTTCGAATTTTATATTTATTCGAGATTTATTTTCATTTGATTTTTATATTTTTTCGATTGTATTTATTTTTTCAGTTTAAATTTTGGGTTCATTTGCATTTTCTTGTTTTCACACTACTTCATTTTTATTCAGATATTCGAACCCAATTAGTTTTGTAACAGTTTTTCACTCTCATTATTACTGTTTAATTTTGGCATTCGAATTCCTTATTGAATATTGAGTTGATATGTTTATCTTTTGATTGAATGTGCGTTTCAGTTTCATTACTAAAATTTCATTGTTTATATAAATCTTTGACAGGTTCCAATAGAGAAAAATATATAGAAAATATTGAAGTACGAACCAATACCGCTACTCAACAACAATCAAACAACATTCAACAATGACTTTTCAAATTCCAATCATTACAAAATCACACGTCACACGTTTTCTCGACTGCAAATTTAAAAATCAAAACATATTCGAGAGTTTTTGAACATCTTTATGACAACCGTAACTGTAAATTGTTCAATTTGATTTCAAAAAAGGGACAACTTACTTCATTTGTTTTACTATGGTGCTTTTTCCAGACTCCCCCGCACCTGAAACAAAGATAAGTAATTAATTTTCATGCGCAATTTTTACATAGTAACAGACATTGAGGTACCTCAGGCAAAACAAGCATTTGTCAGATATTGAACGAAAGCTGACCAAATATAGTTTGTTAATACATAATATGATTTCATATTTTTATATTGAATCCTTTGAATAATACAGGTATTGAATTGTTAGAAACAAAGTTTTCGTAAAAATTACTCTTAAATATATGTTATTCAATAGAAAACACATTCCGGATGGAATTGGCATTGCTAGTTCAGTTGTCCAACCGAAAATAACTACAAAACCCTAGTTAATACACATAAGGTTGATACTATTACATTTTTACTGTGGGTTCAATAACGAATAACACTCGGTATAACGAAAACAAAAATTAATAGGTTAATCACTGAGGCCCAATTGTATGTAACGTAGTTAACCAATTGGTCAATTGAACCAGGTTCACATGTTGACCATAGTCAAATCAATCAATCGTTGTACGAAAGAAGATCAGGATGTGATCAGCTGAACCACAATCAAATTGATATTTGTATGTTGGTAATACGACTTTCTAGTAATATATATGCATTTTATCAAAATTATTGGTACTTATGTCAAATTAATGTCAAAGTCGAAAGCGTCATTTAAGGAGTTCATAGTGGATCTTGTTTTGGGTATCCTCATTATCTCGTATTCTCTCCGAAATAAACTCATGGCAGATAAAGAAAATGAGCGAACCCCAAATTTTAGTTCGTTTGAAGAGTCAAATATCCTTTTCGATTACGAAATGTCTCGGCTGTATCACCTCCTGGCGACTGTATTTTTATGTGGGTACAATCCAATGCACCAATGCACTTTGGAAATTTTGCCACTTTATAGAAATTCAAGCGTAGGTACTTCAGATTTTTCCTCCTCTGTTTCTGGCATTTTGATATAAACATATTTGAATTGGGCAATAGCTCGTGATACTCTAAACACTACTCTACTTGCAGTTGATTTGTGTACACCAGAGAAATCACCGGCAACAATTAGCATGGAACCAGTTGCAAAATATCTTAATGTTATTAATAACATGTCCTTTGGGGAAAGTGCTTTGCTCTTCAAATTGAAAAACAATTGTTATAGGTAATGAATTTCCTTATGTCGGTAGTATCAAAATACTAACCTCTTGGTAGGCGATACAATGTAGATTTGATTCAAAACTTCCCTTGCAGTGCCTTTTGATATTCTGAATCTATCAAAAAATTCATTTCTCGTCCACTTTTCAAAATGATTTATTCTAGTTCGAAAAATCCGAACGTTTCTTTTCAAACCTAGAATCACAAGTATAAAATCTCAAGGTACAAAAGTTACCTATATAAGTAAATAAACTTCCTTCTACTTCTCTTAGCAATTCTAGAATATCCTCATCATCCGTTAACTCATCAAAATAATCCATGTTTTCAATTGTAAATAAGAAAGAATTTGTGAAATTATAGGTTATATGTCATATAAAAATTTGAAGGTAACTCCATGAACTTTAGTTAAACCACCATTTTTGGTGGTTCAGAAAATTGCATAGTTAACTCATGGGTTAATCAAAATAATCCTTGACTACGTTTCGTACAACACTCAAATAGATTCGATCATGGGTTAACCCTAAACACTAGGTTAACTATGCTTCATACAACTGGCCCTGAATAATTCAAAACAAAATCATGGCCAGTATTTATAAGAACCGATTAGGGGTCTACCCAGAAACTTCTAAAATATTTTCTTCCAGAATTCAGATTAAGGAAAGTTCATCACCAAATTTTGTTTATTTACTTCATTATTGGTCCTCGCAACAAACCAGAAACAGATTCAAAACTGTCCTGGTAACGTTGACTGAATCAATCTGAACTTGGCAACTACCTGTATATTGGTTCCGGAACATATTTGCCTCTAGTCATTGCCAAGAAAGTTAATGAATTAGACAATGAAAGTCGTTAGTCTTTATTGAACAATTTCCGGCCACTAAATCGATCACGTCAAAAAATGTAATGGATATTTGCCATCAAATCAATCTTCCTCCAATATGAACAAGGATGTTCGTCCATTTCTGTAGTGTTTGTACACCAATATTGCATTTCCACGGAGAAAACATAGAGGTTAATGTGACCTTTTCTGATTGTTTACGCTGGGATATCTAATTTTTTGATATCTGAGTAGATAGAAACGATTGATCAGCATCCGTTCTATTCTGAAACGATTGAAAACCATCGGTGAATGACAAGTGACCGTGGTATTTATCATTCACGTTCCGAAAATATTTTTAGAGAGACGAATGCGTGGGATAACATCGTTTATGCCATGTTTACAAAAATAATACATATTTGAATGACAGGAAGAAGTTATTTGCTTCGAGTTTCCGTTGAAAAGATAAAAATAACTCACAATAACTGAATACAGAGACAATGTTTTCTGAGGAATTTGCCGAATTTGCCGTTTACCAATGACAAGTTTGAACCGGGTGGTTTTTGGAAAACTTCAAAATGTACAGAGAGAGCTATTCAGGGGGATATCGTGAACTTTCACCAGATTTTTTTTATATGCAGATTCACACGAAAGGGAAGCCCTTTGATGTTCAAAGAACACCGCGTGAATCAAGGGACAGGAGATACGAATTAACATTTACTTTGAATTTCTGAAGTTTGTAAGCCTCAGGAAAAACCTCTTTCGGCAAGGAGTTCCAAACCTTAGCTGTTCTATCGAAAAAAGATCCCTGAGCAAAAGAGGTTCGACAGGTTTCCAAATTCACAACAAAGGGGTGGGAATTCTGTACTCGTCGAGTCATCCGTGTAGATATTGCCAAGCGGGGAACGATTGATAACAATTCGGAAGAGGATAACAATTCTGAAGGACGCCATATCCTCAATATAACTTGTGCTATGATATGGCTCTTTTGCTGCAGTTTTTGGGCTTGTGTTACTAAGTTTCAACCTATTTTTCCAGCAAAAACCTTCTATCCATACCAGGCGATGAATAAATAAGGCACTATTTCTACAAGAAACATAGTTCAATTCAAACAGGAGGGTTTTTCAGGTCGTTTATTATATACCTGAAATGATCACAATTGGAAATGAAATGGACAATTTATATTATACCTCCTACCTTCTATGTGGTTTGCTGATAAAACGTGTGGCCAGTTTTAGTTGACATATAATTGCAGCAGAATGTATGTTGATAATTCTGATCATATATCGTCCAAGTTGGTGAATTTAAAATGCAGAAAAGTGGACTTTTTGAAGATTGATTTGAAAAATGTCAAATATGGCTGGTACAGCTTATCCAATCCCTCTTGGCACGAACTCAGATACTTTTCCAGTTGCACACTGGTAGTGTAGACCACGAGGAAAAAAAAATTCTCTAGGAATGAATTTCAACACAGTGAACACATATAATAGATGTTTTTTCATCTTAGTATTCTTCACAGAGATTGCTGAGCACATACGTTATTAGTTCTGTGCCAAGATGGATCGGACAAGTTGTACGAGAATAAGTGCTTATTTCAACTATAAAGTCCAAAATCACCTATATTATCAGAAGCGGATTTCAAATTTCGATAAGTTCAGTGATATCACTGTATATACCGGGTATTTCAACTTTGACTCTCACAACGGGTAGTATCTCGGGAACAGCAGGAGATACGGAGACTGTTGAGATGGACAAAAGTGGCGCATATATATGATTGAAGAAAGTTTGAAAATCTCGAGGTGTCATCAGACATATTTTTCATTCTTTTACTGGCTTAATCAAATATCTTTAAATGAATCGAACGTGATGCCGGTTTCAGATTTTGCACCCGACATTTCGGATCTTGATCACCATCACCTTTCTTCCATCTCCCCAATGTTGCACCAGCCATTTTTGCGAGTTCGGAATTTTTAAATTTTTTCCAATCTGTTTAATTGTCAAATACCTAATTGATTAGTTATGGATAGGAATAAAAAACCCGAAAAAGCTTCTAATAAACTGAAAACAATCCTGGCATTATAAACAAATTAAATCGCCACAGATGATAGACATGCACTTATGCCCGAAAAAAAACAAAATTTTTCATTGTATGCACTCGAATATTTATTTTACCTCGAATATATTTGCGAACTCTTAAAGAAAAAGTGCAGAAGGTCTTCATTAATTTTTTCTCCATAGTTTTCTGGGCTTATAACTTACCACAATCTGAAAAAAGACCACAAAATAACTTTCAAACGCTCTTCACTCGGGTCTTCATTAATATTTTTTCCGCGCATGAATTACATCTTTCAGTGTAACCCATAGAATATGTAGAGGACATTGGGACTTGAAAGCCCTGTTCTTCTTGAATATGCTCCTACCATCTGAGAATGAATACAGAGTGTTTGCCAATATTTTTTAAGCTGAGACCTTTCAATGCTTTATCATGAGCCTAGTTTCAAATGTGTCATTGGTAACGTTAATCTTCATCAGACAGTGATAAACTGTGAATCAAAATTCAGGTGAATGACAATGTGGCAGATTAAAATACAAACTTTACTACTGCTGAAAATGATTTCTTTGTGATGAAAGGGGAAATTGAATATTGAATTACTGATGAATAAAAAAATTTCTTGATTCTAGATGAGAGAAGAAAAGTAGGATGGAAAATTTGAAACGGCCATCATGTAGTGGGGAAAAATGTTTTGAAATATTTCATCAAATGAAGCCAGAAAAAAAAATTGAATCTATTCACCGAATGTCGAATCATCTGGTATGATATTGTTAAAAAATATCCTAGCGCCGGCCCTGTCGCTTGTAAACGAGGGGTCGAAGAGCAAACGTTATTTTTCCAGTAATTTAATTCGCGTGGAGATTTCGATACACATCATCGAGTCTTCTCTCGAAGATTTTCCATAGGCGTACGCAAGTATGAAAGGAGACACTTCATCGCAGAGGAATAGTTATTCATAGAGTTTATTCGGAGATAGTTATCGTTTCTAGCTTAGTGAAGAGAGCTTTGGTATTGCGAAGTGTAGAAGTCGAAGTATAGAATATCTATTACAGAGAGTATTAGTACCGAGCGTTGGAAAGTTAGCGGAGCCATTTAAGTGATTGTATTGTATTGTGTTGTGATGTGATAAAGATTTGTAATTAAAGTAGTTTAGTGTTGTCAGGAGTTTTAATCAAAAAACCCCAAAGAGAGATCATAAAAATATATTAGAGTATAATAATACGAATTTCAAAATTTTCTGAATGACACCGGTTGATCACATGTTTATTTGAACAACGGTTGATTTTCTCCTCCCCCAAAACTCACCCCCGATACAAAAAATCCTGTGTTCGGGACTCCAACAGAGAAAACAACCTCCTCAACGTAGTTTTGCAACAAAGACGGCGCGAAAAGCAATTCTCTATAGATGGCGACGAAAATAAACGAGATTGTTCACGATGGACCGAACGGGAGGCAAGTCACGTCTCCTCTACATCATCTCCGCGCCCGACGTCAACGCAATCTCTTTCTGTATTATTTTTGAAAAATATGCATTCCGGAACGCGAACCTCTGTTGACGTAACTGGCAGAATGTTCCTTCCATATGAATTAGTTTGTCGGATGAGAAGTTGGTTGCTGAGTGAGCTGCGAGAACTTTCTTGGGGTATTCGACGATAAATGCAAAGAAAATAAAACTTTGAGCGAGTTTATTCGAAATTACCATTTCTCTGACTATATGGTTCATCATTTGGTAATGTGTGCCAATTATTGCCAGATTTCCAATTATTGCCAGATTGCCAATTATACCATGTTGCCCATTAGTGCCGGGTTGCCAATTATTGCCAGGTTGCCAATTATACCATGTTGCCCATTAGTGCCGGGTTGCCAATTGTTGCCAGGTTGCCAATTATTAGCAGGTTGCCAATTATTAGCAGGTTGCCAATTATTGCCAGGTTCCGAATATAGCCACCCCTTATCAAAATCTGATCAACTGAGGACCCCTTCAACATCGAAGTTATTTGAATTTTAAGCGTCGCAAAATAAGCAATGTGTGCTATTCGAAAGTTTGCATCAAAGAAGTTCTTATGGCATTCAGTTTTTGAGTGTCACGTTTCATATGAGGTGAATTTATGTTGAGTTGAATATCTGCTCTCAAATTTGAACATGTATTTTCGTGTTCGAACTCGTTTTCGAATAAATGACTTATATGAACAATTTAAATTCGAAACTCCTGCCAAAAGTAGTTATTTATGCAACATGTGCAAAAAGTGTCCATTACACGAGTTGCATAAAATATTTTATCTACACCCGTACTCTAATAATACACTCATATACCCACAACCCGTTTTATAATGAAATCCATTACGATACAGATTTTCATTACGATACAGATTCTCAACCAATAGAAACCCATTATTTTTCAATCAAGCATGATGTGCAAGCTTTGCATTTTGACGTTTGTCAAGTCAAAATACGTAGGTATTGAATTTTTAAAGAATTTAGTCAATATTCGATAATCGAATGAAAATGTCCTATAGCTATGATATAGAAGAATTACCAGCGACTCCTCCACAGATGTCTCAGACAAGAAAAAAATACAATCGAAAGGATTATATTTTTCATTTGACAAATGCAACACATATGCCTTTATTCTCGTCTAAATCAAATGAGCTTTCATGGCCGAGTGGTCAAAGGCGCTGGTAGTGATCAGAAACATCCGGGTTCAATTCCTGACCTCGGCAGAGATTTCTTTTCATTTCTCATTGTTGTATTTTCCGTGGTTATACCATAATTTTTAATTTTGTGGACTTTTTCCAATGAATACGATTGATTACCTACTTTTATTGTGTTCAATATAAATACCTAATAATATAATATTTTTAGTTCTTCTTTATTTATTGGGTGTAGATAAAATAGCGTGTGCAACTCTCATGTAATGGTTATTAATACACTCGCATAAACCATACGAAACTCATCTTCGGCTCGTTTCGTATCCCGGTTGATGCTCATGTATTAATAACCATCATTACACGATCGTTGCATAATATACTATTATCTACACCCGTACTCTAATAATACACTTACATGCCCACAACCCGTTTTATAATGAAATCCATTACGATACAGATTTTTCATTACGATACAGATTTTCAACCAATAGAAGCCCATTATTTTTCAATCAAGCATGATGTGCATGCTCTGCATTTGACATTTGTCAAGCCAATAACGGTATAGGTATTGAACTTTTGAAGAATATAGCCAAACTTCGATAATCATAACAAAATGTCTGATACCAGCGATATGGGAGAATCACCTTCGACACCTTCACCGACAGAAATACAGTTAGAATGATCAAATTTTTCATTTGACAAATGCATGATTTATCACCTATTTTTTCATCAAATTTCGTGGGCTCTCCGTATTTATCTTTTATACTCAAAAAACTATCTCTGAAAAAAAATTCGGGATGCATACAATGACTTTGATAAGATAAATGAAAGATAATAGATTTATCATTAAAGATTGAAAATGATTATCAATATTATGAAAATGATTGTAGATTTTAATAGGTTTCTTGAGCAATAATTTTTTTTAATAAAATATGAATGAAATCGTATAAAAAAAGTGATGAAAATGTGGAAAATTATTATTCTGATTGTTCATATTCGCTGTCAGAATCACTCGCGCCCAGTGAACTTTCATCGCTGCTGCCTTCCAACCCGCTTTCATCGCAATCTTCATCTTCATCGTCGTCTTGCGATTTTGTTTCGTCTTAATGATCTGAAAAAATTTATTAATATGAAGTGGAGGTTGAAGATTAACAATTCAATGTCAGAGAAAAGTATAATAAATACCTATAATATTATCGTTTCCATCTTCGATTGAGTTCGTGATGCTATTTATCGAAGGCACCATTTGAAAACATATCTGTTTTTCTCCTCTTTCCATCTATAATCAGTTGGAGTTGAATGAGTTGGTGTTTGTTGAGATGCGTGAGTCCACAATTGAGCGATATAACTGCTCCTCAATAATTGTTGTTGCAATTCTGAATGACACGGTGGAAGAGTAGAGCCCTCGAATGTTTTATTAACTTCTGAAATATCTTAATTTTTATTAACCTTGTATGTTTTCATGAATGCTACTACCCGAGATAAATTTACATTATTTATATCATTAAAACCATACATACGGCAAACAAATTCTTCCAATACTGCAAAATTGTCATGGGAGTTTGGGTGCAACTCTTGAGATAATTGAATGAAAGCTTGTATATAACGGTTTGATTTCTTTAGTAAATCGAACGGTCTTCTCTTTCCTCTTCTGAAAAACGCAGGAAAAAGTACATTAAACCATACATCATATATGAATTGAACCATATAATACCTAACATAGAAATATACGAAACGCAATAGAATTATTATCCTACTTGGTAGGAAACTACTCATAAACAACTATTGAATTGAAATGATACTTACCTTGGACCTGCCGATGGTTCCAATAAAGATTCATCATTTTTAATAACTCTATACTTTTTAGGTAGAGCTGTAAATATTCGGTAGCACTGAGAATGATACAAAGCATTCGGAGATACATCTGCAGCTAATCTCACTGCATTCATATATAATTGATGTTCTTGTCGAATATTCAGTACATTTTTACATTTCGCAAGAGTGTCTACTGTAAAAGACCTCAAAGTTCCACTTTTTTTGGAGCAAAAAACACAAAATGGTTTTGAATCAGCCATGCTTTACACACGTAAGACTTGATCACATGAGCGGCAATGCGCAGACTAACCGAAGCATCTACTGTAGACCCTTGAGATGCTTTGTAGAATGATGGGCATGGCCCAGCTCTTCAGGTTGACGGACAGTCATTCGAAATCTGAAGTTAAGCAACGCTGAGCGCGGTTAGTGCATGGATGGGTGACCATGCAAGAAATACCGTGTCGAAAGCCCGTACAGCTGCAGCAGAAGAGTATATCGTAGCTCGCAGGCAATATATCAATGAGCACAAGATATATTGAGGATATGCTGTCCTTCGGAGGGGACGTTAATCCGGCGGTCTCGAGTCCATGGATGTTGGGCTCGATAAAGATCCCTACTTGGGTAGGGGTTGGTTGGGGAAGTGTGCTCACCGGCGTCGGTGATTGGCCTTAGTAGCGGAAATAGGCCGACGTTAAAGAAAGAAAAAAAAAAAAGATGCTTTGTAAACACGGCTTCTCTAGTAAGGGATATAGAAGAAACGGAGCAGGTAGTCGAATCCTAGCTATTCTCCACTATTCGTTTCGAAAACATCAAGCACCAGTTTAATACAAATTATGCTAATGATTTTTTGAAATTATTACTTTATGCTAAATTGTAATTTTATTTGTTATTATTGATACGACATTAACACAGGAAAATCTTATTACAGTCATTGTATGCATCCTGAAATTTTTTTCAGAGATAGTTTTGTGAATATCAAAAATGAATATAATCGTCAGACGACATGAACGTGGTGGAAAGTCCGTCAGTTGGACCGCAAAAGATGCCGCGCGCCGATTTTTCCGAGAGCTGAGATCCACTTCGATTGCTCGACTGACGGGTTTTCCACTATTTCCATAACGTCTGACGATTATTTTTGTACTTTTTATGCTACAAACTGTCAACAAAAAAAATTTCAGACTGCATACTATTACTTTTTTTTTCAAAATTCAGGATACGTTACTACGCGTGACTGACGAACAATCCACCCGCAGATCAGGGTCTGACGACTTTTTCAGTTGAATGTACCTTGAGAATAATGAACTGTGAAAATTATGGAGTGCATAAAATTACTTTTTTTTTTAATTACTGGTTATCTTCCGCAGCTTCCTCCGACTCTACCCACCACGGTCGCGCGATCTGACGCTCGGTTTGGTATTTCGTAACATAAAAACTACTTGATCGATTGAATTGCATTGTGCATAAAATGACTTATAAAAAAGTGACAGTACCTCCCGGACTATTATAGCTGTAGGAGACTTCAGGCTTCCTAGTTAAAAACTAGAAAGTTATTGAGCAGTGATAATTGGGTGCGATAAACGTTTCATGAAACTCAAGATCTAGTTTTTTTCACAAAATTGTTTTTAGATCAAAATGCATAAACTCTTGTATGTTGACTAAATTTTAACCAAAGGAATTCCTTCAAGATATTGCCTTCATCAACAATCAAATGAAGATAGTATTAAATCAAGCAGCTATAGATGATAACAACAGAGTGTGTGATTGTGATTTTACTTTTCTCAATAGTTTTCTATTTGGTTTTTTATTTTTATTTCATGCTAGATAACAATAAAGAATGTGGTAATGGCAACACCATAGATCGTAAAATTGACATGTTCAGGTTGACCGACTAGAAAAAGGCAGCAGTTTTTTTGTCTGTGAACTGGACATTGGAAGTTCAAACCAATATTATTCAACTGAAGATAGATATTCATATTTACTGAGCATTAATAACTAGATCCATTTATCCACGTCGTGTATGGAACTCACTCGTTGAATTGGACTTTCCAATTGAATAGTAACATATATGTCCCCTCTTTATGACGATCATCAACTCGCATCACTAATTAGCCTAATTGGGCGGACCTGATTGCCAGAGTGGATAGGGGACAAACAATACTATTCTTGTGTTGTAGTGAGATAGACACATAATATAATCGTATGAACACACAAGAGTATGAGAGGGATAGTTTTCGCCAATCTGACTCAGCTGTTGCCGGCGACTTCTCGTTGAAGTCGAACCGAACCGTTTAGTCAGCGCACGCCGATTGATAACAATTACTATGTATCATAGAAATATAAATAGAATGTTGATAGTTTTCTTATATCCATGGTATAACTCGAGGTAATACCACCAATTACAATTTTGACGAATATTTTGAAGAAATACGAGTAACTAATTACTGTTATTGTGTTCAATATAGATATGAATATATTATTTATAGTTTTTCATTATTTTCGGGAGTGGAAAGTAGCGTATGCAACTCTCATGTAATGGTTATCAATACATGATTGTTGCATAATATATTACCTCTTTATAATAGTATATATATATATATATATATATATGTGTGAGTTGGCTCAGTACCATCAGAGCTTGTTGATTAAAAGGAAGTTCGCTTAGTTTAATTATATTGGGACTTCTTATCAACTCCACTGATATAGAGAGAGATCAGACTAAAAATACCAGACACTTCTTTTGGGAACAACGTGTTGAAATGCAAGCATCAGACAGGCTTAAATTCACATGCATGTTACTTCTTACTTCAAATCAAAACTCCTATTCATAATAATTTCATCACGGTACAATTTTTTTTTTCAAAATTCACTGACGCCCCACCTATTCTTGGCAGTATTCATCCAACTGTTTTAGCATTTCTAGGAAGGATCTATATAGAAATGAGGTAAACTAATATCGGTACATGCCTCTATGGGAATCCAAATGCAAATTCGAGCCAGCAAGCAATCACAGTCGACCAGCTTAAAATTATAGATTTGGTCGCGACAAAACATCAATTATGCATTTGAACTACTAGTCCAAGAACCAGGTACTTTTTTTCTGCAATCTTCTACAGAATTGATATTCTTGTTGGAAAATGTTCGGGGGTGTCCCCTGAATGTAAATTCAAGTTGGCGGGACGGGGGGGTTGAGCTTCAGCCGCCATCTTGGAAAACACGTTCTATCAAATATCTCGTGAACCGTGCATAGTACGACAAAAACAGTAAGTATCGTTTTTGTAGATAATGAAATTCTCTGCAACTTTTATCTGAACCTTTTTCTTGTATAAAGCATAGGTTTTTATTTATAGCGCGCCAAAATACTGCCATTTATACTGTTTCATCAACCGTTCACTATATATTTAGCAATAACCATGTTGGGAACAGTTTGGCGCGCTATAAATGAAAACCTATGCACTATACGGAAAAAAGTTTCGAATTGAAGTTGAAAAGAATTTCATTATCTACGAAAATGATCCCTACTGTTTTTGTCGTACGATGCACGGTTCACGAGATATTTGATAAAACGTGTTTTCCAAGATGGCGGCTGAAGCTCAACCCATCCTGTCCCGCCAACTTGAATTTATATTCAGGGGACACCCCCAAACATTTTCCAACAAGAAAATCAATTCTGTAGAAGATTGCATTATGAACCTACTTTTTTTGCTCTGGCTCTTGGCGTATACTCTATATTCAATCATTCGAGCCCGCAGGCGCAAGTAGTGTAGGGGACCTGGTGGTTCAATTGAATAGCCTAAAACTTCGAAGTGGTTGTCATCTATATATATTTTTTGAACTAACCGGAAGGTGAACAACAAATATTAATTCTATGGAGTCTTATGAGTGTTGGATTTGAAATTGTTATTTTGGAAATACTTGACCTAATACACTACAGAAGTGCGAAGAGTGAAATAGATATGAAGTGTTGTTGTGGTATGGAAACCAAAATGCAGCGAATTCATTGAAGTATTCCTACAAAATCGAGAAAAATGTGCTCGGTGCCTCAGTGCTCATTATATAATACTAGTACTATTTCACTACATAAATT
This sequence comes from Zygogramma bicolorata, assembly GCA_032362365.1. NCBI lineage: Eukaryota > Metazoa > Arthropoda > Insecta > Coleoptera > Chrysomelidae > Zygogramma > Zygogramma bicolorata. The sequence goes on along the minus strand of JAVJAQ010000847.1, from coordinate 29,435 downwards.
CCTCTTTAATGACAAAAAGCTTTGTCTCAGGAGGAAAAATACATTGAAAATTAGTAAATCAATAACTGAAAATATGTTTGCAAGTAGCCTCCACTTTCTAGAGCGTCTGAAAATAAAGTTTAGTGGACGTTTCAGTTCCCACTTTGGAGCCATTTTCAAGACTTTATAAAATAATATTCATCAATATATAGTTGAAGCAAAGTATGATTACATTTATGTGAATAAATCATAGCTTTCTAGTCTGTTTTTTATTCTTTCACACTATCCCCTAATTAGTCAGTAGAATAACTGCCAAAAAAAAGTTGTATCTCCTTGGTTAGACACATTTTTTTAAAAAGCATGATTCGTTCATGATTGGTAAGATTGGAACCTTTGGTGTGAGATCAGTTACCCTAACACCAAACTAATATCACTTGATATTATAAATTTTCTCCTGAAAATGATAACCTCGTTAACGAATTGAATAGTTAGTCTGGATTCAGACAGATCCGAAATCCGATTGGTCTAAATTTGAATTTACACCAATCAGAAAGCTATCGGATCGTCGTACGATCGGATTTCGGATCTGTCTGAATCCAGCCTTATTCGAATGATATCAGTTCAGCATTAGGGTTTTTGATCCCTATAAATCAATGATTCATTGGCATCCATTGCTTCAACTCTTCGAAAAACAAGTTTGGTGCGCTGGAAGTGAGGTACCCAACCTATTTCTTCAGCTTTTTCTTTTGAAGAAACCTTATGTTCTATAAGGTTTCTTCAAAATACTCAGTGATGTATCTCATGAATTATACAATGTATAAGTACAGAAAAAGGTTCTGTAGCAAAACAAAAATCAGGTTTTTCTCATGATTTATTTGAATAGTAAAAATAAAGCATTTTTTGAAACACTAATCGGTGACATGTTTTATTAAATCTGGTATATTGATCCTTTATTGAGCACAAAAAGCTAATTACATGCAAAAATTTCATGAAAATCAACTTTCACTTGTAATGATATTACCTACTTATTAACATAATATAAGGGTTGCAATATGTTTGCAGAACCCAGATAAACCCGCTTTGCAGAAACATTAGCATTTTCATCCCTCATCAGCCAGCAGATTGATTTCGTATGGATGCTTTACTGAAGCTGATGTTCGCAAACATAAGCTCCTTATTTTTTATGGTTACTTTCTTCCACTCCCTATGCAATGATATGCCCTGCTTTGAACACAGCTTCACCATCTTTCAACGGTCTAGTTCTGCTTTCCACGTAATCCAGAATATTACGTAGCTCCAATTCTATAAGACATTTTGATCTGGAATGTAGGTAGGTGAAGTAGTTTAAATTTTAAAAATCACGAGTATAATGAGGCTGTTATACTAGCCAAACATGTAAGTACCTTAGCACACAAAGCAACTGAAGACGTTTAAACAGTAATTATCACTCATCAAGTCCTCAAGAATGCAAAACATGAACTAATAGTACCATTACTTCAAATGGCCAAAATTTGTTGTTCACCCCAAAGTGAAGCCATCTTGGATTAAGCAACGCTATCTAGCGCTTGACGATTTTTGCCTATAGTTGATAGTTGATATTACCAAAACTTCGAGCAGAATACTTCTGTTTTGCCACCTCAAAATTGCAATCATTCATTGACGAATGAATATTGAAAGAAGCGCGACAGCATTGGATATGTTATCAACAGCATACTAAAGAATATAACAAGAGCGAAATTTGAAATTGACATTTCAATTTGTGTCCTTGGGTTCCTGCGGTAATTTCATATCGTTATCAATGACGTGCAACAGTTGTTATTTTGTAAGGGTTATATGAACTTAACACTTCATATCCAAATGGAATAGTGAAAACAGTTCACTTCATACATGCTAACTGATTGAGTTCGTCTTCTGAGACGAAATTAGCCATCTATTTCGGAATTCTTCCTCGAAAGATGTCCTTTTCCTGTTTCCCCTGCGGAAGGAGCTTTCAGGATTCGGGACGCGTATTGATCGTAGGCGGCCGGCTTGCGAGGGGGTGGTTCAGGTGTCGTTTGACCTTTGACCCTTGTCCTTCCAGCAGCTCGCCGGTCTGAAACTGCACTCGCAATTAAATGGCCGATTGTCATCCGTTTTACGTTTCGCGAGACGATTACACGAAGCGGAAGAATAGAGAGCGAACGTGCCGGTTCTTTGTTAGCGAGGGGCGTTGTCCACAAACCGAAGAAGCATAAGACTTTCACAGATGCGCAACAGACTTGAGAGACCAAGGTTTGGGACTTAGCTGGAGGATTACGGTTATATAGGTCAAACAGGGTTAATATTCGAAACACTTATGGAAGAACATCGAAGGAATTGTCAAAAGAGAAACAAAGAAATCGGCCATTTGTCATAAGGCACTATCATGAAACATTGGGTCATCAGTTCAGACACCGCTTGTCGATCACTAACGTTTTAAAATATTTTCTTAACGGAAAAGCATAAAGGTCATTTCACCGCTGCGCAACAGACTGGAGCGGCACGAGGTCAAGAACTGACCTATGAATCATGCATATCGGGGTGAAACTGTAGAAACACTGATTACAGATCATTGTAGTGGTAATCGAGCATTTCACAGATGCACCACAGGTTGGAAGACGCGAAAATCATAAATTGACCTCGACATCGTTCAAACCGAATAAACATTCGAAACACGTATGAAGGAGCACTGGAAACTATCAGAACGTATTAATCGAATCGAACACCTGTAACAAATTTTTCAATCAATCAGTGCCATAAAACTTGGGAAAGTATGTCTCCAGTTCGGAAAACAGGGTCGTCATTCGCTGATATTTCGAAAATTTTCATTAGTTCGAGAAGGGTGCTCCTTTCAATGATGTCCGAGTGAAGGGGAGTCATTATGGTAGGTTTCATTTTTAAATGGACGATCTTCTTCACTTTGACGTCCTGCGAGCCGATTCCACGAAGCTCAAAAATGAAGGGCCAATTTTTCGTTCATTTCTGTGCTGAAAGCGGTGTATTTAAAACGGGGAAGCATCAAGATCATTCTATAGATGCGCAACAGAATGAAAAATGTGAATTTCACTAATTGACTGAGATTATGCTCATATAGGTGAAACCAGATACACATTCGAGACACGTACCAAAGACCACCGAAAAAAAATTCGGAACTGAAAAACTAAATCGAGCGCCCCAAACAGGAAAAAAACAGTTTGGAGTGTCAATCGCAAACATCAAAATATCATATTTCCAAGACTTTTCTGGAAAGCGCCACTATCGTGAAATGTCTCGTGAATAAATGGATGGCTGTCTTCCGTTTCACGTCTTGCGAGGCGATTACACGAAGCGGAAGAAGGGGACGCAAAGGTGTCATATATTTGTATATCAGGGGCGTTGTCTATAAGCGAAGAAGCGAAAAAAACACATTTGGGTAGTACGTACTTTCCGGACTAAGCCGGGAAGAATCACATCGGTGTTGCCATTGTAAAGCATTTCGAACAAATTGAATCTCCTCAATAATAGCAAGCAATTGCTCGAATTCTCATGTCAAAATAAACAATAATCAGAATAATTCTATTAGTACCAACCTCAAGTTCGAAATCCAATATTCAATCCAAATAAGTATTGAAATGTTCGAAATTTAGTTCTACAAAGAAGTAGGTACAATGAAGAAGTGTGCCTCATTGATTTATCATTGTATATGTTGCGAAACACCTACGGCTCTATTCGTCCAAATCACAGTATTATCAGGATTTCATCGTGAATCACTTTTACGGATATTTGGGATATGACGCCTTTCACAAAGGAAATCTAAACTAGCTCAAGTCAATTCTTCCTCAACCGAAAACTCCAAACAATATAATAGGAAATATGTATCCCGAACACTTATATTCCTCAAAGAGGCTGGAATCTTCAAAACATTTATGATGACGGCATATTTTGCATTAAATCTCGATTTTACACAAGCAGAGGTCAGAGGAGTGAAAGCTGCGAGGTAATCATTATTTAACATGTAGTCGTAGTAAACTCACATAGAAGAGTTCAACTAAGACCACGCCGCTGAAGATGGCTGCCGCAGATGTAGCCGAAAGCTCCGGAAATCAAAATTCCAGCACACGGCCCTCAAGCCCGAAAAACCTGAGATGTATTAACACCGGCCGTGAAAGCCTACATTCTTTCATTAATATGATGTATTTGAGTCCATAACACTGATTGGTATTCATAAATGCCCACCGCAGAGATGTATATTATTAATCGATATTCCATTATGTTTGTAAACTAGGTTAGGTTAGTTTGAGATAGAATTTTGCGTTGCAAAGTTGCTGATAAAAACCTCACTTCTGACTAATTCACCCTGAGATGTTAAAAGGTCCCACGAAACAATATTTACATGATTTTGGAGATACATTATCCATAATCACCTTACACCATTGTTTTCGTACTTAAGCATTGCTTGGAAACACTATCGGTGTATCTCTCTCTGAAGGTGTTTTTGCACCCCGATACCGTACAACAATCAAGTAAAAAGGTTTTTCAGCTCATATCTTGGTCTCAATTGAAACTACAACGCTTAGAGTACACGAGCACGGAACACGGAATTTGACGTCATCAAATAAAACTTCAACGGGTGTATTTCTGTTAGTGTTTTTGCACTATGGTACCATACAATACTAAGTAACAAGTTGTTTCAGCTTCTCTCACGATCTGTATAGCAATTGAAACTGAAACGTTCAGAGTGAACAAACACGGAACACGTCATTTGACATAATCCAAAGCGCGCGCTAGATGTTTGCGTTTGAAAGTTTACTCGGTGTTTTATATTTGACTTTGAACAATGATTCGATAATATTAAGCCTATTTATATTTTTTTCTGCGTCATAAAGATCTAAATGATTAATTTACGACATAAAAATCAGGCATATACCGTAGACGGCGACAGACAACGAAATCAAAACTGCTGTTTTCTTTTCTGTCCTACATGCAGCATCCTCCAGTTAATGAACCCATCATCAACGCCGTCCGGAATTATATTACAGTCTCTTGTTTACCGTCGTAATGGCGTGTTAAGTAGTTGGCTTGCAGCAAAACACTAACCTAATAATGAGAACCTTTGTATGGTGATCCGCTTTTCAACAGGATAATTACGAATTGGGATGCCGTACACATGCCGCGTACACTTTTTATGTGTGCGTGTGTGTGTGTGCGTGGTCTTCCTTTCGGAGTATCTTGCGAGATAGCGATCAAACGGTTTCTTCGTATACGGGGTGTTTCGTAAGTACTGTTATTAACAGAGGCGCACCCATAAATTTAGTCCGGAGAGCTGAGCTCAGGAAAATTGAAATTTTGATTGATCTTGTCGACTCCAATGATGGGTGTCTGGAGGAATATAGCTTGTGTAAGTCTTTCCGTTCTAGGGGAGGGGAGTTGCAGCCTATAATAGGCTGCTAAATCGGTATTTACTCGAGCGTCATAGAGAGCTATTGGGCTGCTAAGCTTAGATGATAAAAAGAAAAAAAAAGTTATATAATGTATACCTTTTCATCGGTGGAGGGAGCGGCTAGAGACTTTCAAAACTGTTGCATGGACATACTCGAGCGCGTCAGATATTGATATCATCTATGTCCAATATATTTTTAAAAATGTACTCATGTTAATTTATGTATGTGTTGAAACTTAAAAAAAAAATCTCGAGCGCGTCAGATGTAAAAAAATCGGCATTTTGAAATACACAAGCGCGTCAGACTAAGATATATATGGTTCATCTTTACGCCCTAGACGTTGCAGTCTCATAATCTGACGCTTATTTGGAAGGATTCGCCTATTCTGCCATTTTGAAATCTTTTAAAGAATTTTCTAAATCATTGGACTTCATTCACTGAAAATCTCAGGAAAATGCATGCAAATAAAAAAGTGCATGTTTCAAGTAGAATTATAATCAATTAAATTTTTGAAATTTTAATACGTTGGATATTCGTTGTAAACAATATCATGCCACCTACGAGTCTGTGTGATAAACTGTCATGGCATCATGGCAACAGAAACCAGAGTGGAGACGGAGTGAGAGAGCAATAGATAGAGAAAGAGTGGGAGAGAAATAGAAACGTGGAGAAGGGGATCTAGGCATCACGTAGCTACCCGCATTAAAGTTTATCGATGAATTTTTATTATTTCGGCTTGTGGAAATCGTCAGATTATATATTTTTTGCAATACTTGTATTATTCCCTTCAAAATAAAAATAAAATAAGCCATGCCCGAGAATGTCGAGATGACGTATTTTTTTACAACTTTGTAGCCCTCCTTCTTAAGGTCACTCTCGAATTGTCAGATTAGTGGAATAAACACGTTTCAGGATGTAACTAACTCACCATACCTTAATCTGAGGCGCTCGAGAATTTCAGATGATCATTTTTTTTTTACCTGATCCTTTATCCTTGAAGGGCGGTCATATATATAGGGCTCATATTTGGTGGAAGTATTTAACCGGGTACAAGGTAACCCCCTGTATATTAATCTGCCGCGCTTTAGTAAATCCCGAAATCCCCGCTTGGGCTCCCCTAGTACTATTACTTCCCACTGAGTGTTCGAATCGTCATTGATTTTAGGAATTTATTCCATTTTCCATTTCAAGGAAAAAATCCTCAAGAAAATATCTCTAACATATTCCCTAATTCTACAGAGTTGTCCAATGGAAAGCATGCACCTAGCTATTCTCTTTTGTTGGTAACTTGAAGCAAAAATTCCTAGATACTTAGAGTTTGATTGTAAAGGGGGTACATTTTGGAAGTCGATGATTGTTATTGGTATCGGTGCTTTGAAAAAATAATTAATAAGTTGTTGAATGATTCACTGAAACGCTACTCCAACAAGATTGGAAAATCCATTTTTATATTTTTGAAATTAATTGCTAAAATTTGGTTCTGGATGGGGTCCTGCGGTTTGTGTTTCACGTTCCAGGCGAATCTTGTATCGACAAACTTCCTAACTAACTTGGCAACATGCGAATCATTTCATCAGGATGAACGCCCTCAAACAAGCGAGCAGTACGTCAAGCTGAACAGTTTTTTTGAAATTAGCGAACTTTAAATTTTTCGGTCTCCTAGAAATATATTTAAATATAAAATAAAATTTCATCACACTGTGAAATACAGCTGAATTTATGAAAACTCCTACAGAAAGTAGACTAAAAGCCGATTGCACCGATTTATTTTTATGGAAGCATTGAGACATTAAGATAATGGGCCATAAAAGATCTTCAATGCACTACAGCGATTGTACCATAGTTTAACAGATTATTAAACACCCATTAATGCACCCTCACCTATCTTAAAGAGTCATTTCCTTAATGGTCTCATAAGAAAAAGTCGGTGCAATCGACTGTAAGCAGAATGCAGAAGTGGTAGATGGAAACGAAGATAAAATAAAAAAAAATTCATTTGGGGCGATCGATATTTCCTGTACGTCATTGTAACGGTTAAAATTGGTAGTTATTTACTTAAATATAAAGGTGAATAAAGTCATTTTTCTAAACATGATTACCTATTGCATCAGATGATATGTCCTTGAGAAGTTCGTTTTTGGCAGTGCATAAGAGGCTAGCGGAAAAATGTAATTATTTCCCTGTGTGTTCGAAGAAAATAACGATTACACAAATGTAACCGCCACATCATGTCCATGATGAGATAAAACACATACTTCAGTAGAATCATTTTCATCTAAAAGTGAAAGGGCAAAAAAGTAACGTCTGAGTGCGTGCAGAGAGCTCTCCTTTGGATGATATGATAGGACACTAAAAGATAGTTATAATAATAACTGGTAGTCAGTCAGTCAGTCAGTTTAGTAGATTCTAAAAGCGATAACTTTTATTTGTCAAGTTATTGTGGTGTTATTATATGTAATTCAAGCCGATTCTACTACACAGACAACTATTTTCTAAAAATGTGCTGACTTTCAATATTTGAAAATAAGCACATAATATATTGTTGTTATTCATTTTCACCAGTTATAGCGGTAGTAGCTCAGATCAATAAATAAACCAGAGGGTAGTAGAAACATCAAGCCGTGGTTACCATTTCTCTACTTTCGTATCCTCTAATCACTAATGCAATGACAGGTATTCTAGAAAGTTGAAAGCAGATGGCGCTAGTTGTATTGGAGGTCATGGTGTAGCTAACATTTATTGATTTTTTTTTCATGAACAGACATGACAGGGAAGCCTTGTGATATTCAAAGAACACCGCGTGAATCAAGGGACAGAGATATAGGAAATTAACATAAACTTCTTCGACAAGGAGTTCCAAAGTTCAGCCTTTCTATTGAAGAAAGATCCCTGAGCAAAACAGGTTCGGAGGTCTCCAAGCTCAAAGGGGTTGGAGTTTCGCACTAGTCGTGTCATCTGTATTGATACTGACAAAGGCAGAAAGGTGGAAGAGAGTTCAGAAGAAAAAGGACTGTACTAGTGAGCGAGTCTGTGAGCGAAGAATCACCAACACGACGGATTGCTTTTCTCTTAATAGAAATTTGATGTATTGGTGCTGAGCTCCATATTGGAACTATATTCTGAAACAGATGCCGTATCTGTGCCTTGTAGATCATTAGAACGAGAGGTGAAGTCTTAATCCGCACCAAATACAAAAGTACCTAGTTATTCTGTGCTTCTTAATTCAGTTTGACAATTCAACCACCATCTTTTTCCGTTCTTTTTCATCAACCAACCGAATCAACAACATATAAAGTTGTTTTTCGTTCGTTTGATACTCAGAACTGACAAGTCGCTGAGTTCTGTGGTTTGATCTCTGTTCACACTAGCGGCACCCGACGTAAGACAAAAATGTGATAAGTTTCATCAGATAACGAAGGTTGATGAGGTAACTGAACATATTCTCATTGAAATCAAGCCGTTTTTCCAATCAGAGCGATGACATTTTTCCCTCGTTGTTGTTTATTTATACCATTTAATCTATAATGAATACCAGTGAGCTCACTTCCTGCTGACATTCTTGTGTAACTGACCATAAAAGAGTAAACAAATTATATTACAATGGAACAATTAAAATCTCGATCTAAACTATTAACCTGTGATTCACGATCCGCACGATCACTGGAGCCGGTGATATACTCGCCACTTCGCACCATAGGCGTCCTCTAAATATTCGGCAAAGGGTTCCGCTAGTAAAAATTCCATGGTTAATTTTTTTAAGCGAAATTTATCTCAAATATTTCTATTGACACTTTCGAATTTTGATGAAAGCAATCTATATTATCAAAAAAAGACCTCTTTCAAAAGGTGAATGTAGTTCAACATGATTATTTCCTAGAGGAGTTTCGGGGAATTCTGTATTGTTGTTTACTTCTAGTTGTTTCAGACTCTTTTTTTCGATTATTAGATCGTTGATGTAACTCCTACTATAGGAAGTGTATGTAGAATTCTTTCAAGTTGACATTAATTGGTCCAACTCTTGATGGCCTCAATTCAGATATCATGCTTGCTCTCATCCTAATAAAATACAGATAATTTGCGGCACGTGATGTTTTTCTGGTACCTGTTGTATCACAGCTTCAACCATAAACATCTGCGATGAGCTTGCAGAACGGTTTGAATTTTACATCTGAAATCAATATCAATACTTTTTGTAGATAGGTATCAATTATCCCAAACTGATATCATTTGCACTCGATGTGCGTTTCGCTCACATGAGAATCTTCTTGAGGAGAAAAAAATGGATTCCAAATCTAGAGTAGGGTCAGTTATTTTACAACCTAAAATAGTGCAAGAACTGCCTGTAAAGGTGTTGAAGGTCAGATAAGCAGCGTGAAAAGGAAGGATCAGGATGTGGAGTTTACTCCAGATCACTTAGCCCAAGGATCAAGTGGGGCATGGGAAAAAATACCAGCGTGGTTCAAACAGAACTGGCTGGTATCTCAATCGCCACAAAAGAGCTAACCAGAAAAAAAATTCTGGCAAAAACATAATACTCTGCACTGATAGAAGACAAGCCCTACTAACCTTGAATAGACAACGTATCATCTCAGGGTTAGCACAACACAGGGTGACACCCATGGCTTGACGACTTCGACAATCGCGGAACTAGCCGAACGTTATACCCATACTCAATTCCTCAAGAGATGGGATGAAACCAAAGGATGCAGTTTTGCCAGGATCACCCTGGGCGACCCTGGGAAGCTGGATCCGAATAAATATTTGGCGATGACCAGGAAGAACCTACGTTCAACAGTGGAATTCCTGACTGGACACTGTCAACTAAGGAAACACCCCTCCATATTATGGGGCTAGTGGACACACCTCTATGCAGGATGTGTGAACAGGGAGATGAAACTGTCAGGCATGTCTTACGTGAATATTTGGAGCTATCGTCGATAAGAGGGGGTGTGTTCGGTGAGTCTTGGCCTACACCTGCCGATATTAATTAAGGGGATGTCCCCTGGTGACCTGTCCTCCTTCCTGGATAAGGCAGGATGGACAATGTCCTAGGAGGGCGAGTCCTTGGGTCTACACTCACCCTCCCTACTCTACAGATACAGATAGATAAATGTCAGGAAGTTAACATGTGTTCATTAATGAAGTAGTACTTGAAGAAAGAATCTTAGGAATGGTGCTATAAAGTATCATGTTTACAATTCGTGATATCAAAAGATTACTTTGGTTTTTCAAGTTGAAAAATAATAATAAATCACCGTGTATAACATTCGGAGTGACGAGAGACACCAAATCCTACTGGCGAGGTCGGAAATGGTGGGTAATATATTAAATTTGCAAAATCAGGATAAAATTAGCAAAAATGAAAAATATTTTTCGTTTCACGGTTTTATTTTTCATATATAAAATTCTCAGAATTTCCATGGGTGTTTGTGTTCTTTAGATTGTGATCAACATCGTATCAAAATCTGAAAAATACTAATCGAGGGTCAAAAATTCACTGCACTATTAATTACTCGCTCCAATAAAAAAAAGACTCCTGTGAACATTATCCGCATTTTTCCCGGAAATCAACAGGTCGGCCGCTTTTCCCATTCAGGTGCGATTATTTGCTCTCCAATTTATTGACTATAGTTCTATTTTAAGCCTGGATATGAGCAAACAAACATTTTCCGGGCAGAAACCTTATATAGATCTCGAATATGTTTTTCTCTTTTACTTTTAGTGAAATCGAATAAGGAAAATATCGCGCGGGCGTGGAGAAACAATTGAAATGATTTCCGACCGAAACAGTTTACTACAGTGGGTGTACGTTTGATCGTTTAACAATCGCTTGTCAACACGTATTTACAACGCCACCATGATTAACAGAGCAAGTAGAGAAATGTAGGAAAACGAAGTCTTGCTTCAAGAGGTGCATGTTTATTGAACAATAATAAAATAGTAAACATTCTGAAAATTGATGCTGACTTTGAAGGGATTGATGTTGAAATAAATATTTTTTAAATTATAAAATATTGTTAGCTATAACAATAAAATGAATTCTGATTATTTATCGGTCGAAACCAATTGAAAATTATTGATTTCTTTCCACACTGCATAATATAAATGTGTAAACATAACAAGTATTCAAGCATTGTTATTGAAAGCTTTCTGTTTGTCACAATTCAATAACAATATTATCGATAATAACAGTAATTTAATGAGTTAAGTATACAAAATAGGATTATCAAGAAAAAATAACGAATGAACAATCACTTCTGAGAACGGTAGAAAGCCACCTCATTCAACAAGTTGATTATCATATTCTTGGACTGTTAGAAAAGCTGTCTCTAAAATTCAATACATATATTCAACTACATTTCAACTCGTGAACATGAGGATTAACTCAAACAATAAAATATCACTTCACGTTCAAATCCGCATGAATTGTTTGAAATAATATTCAAGGAACTTTAAAATCTGTAGTTTCCTCTCAGTTCTTTGTCAACCGGTTACTTTATATATGGGTAGTTCCAGGCTGGACAATCTCTCAATTTCAAACTTTGACACTCATCAACAGTTTATTTGTTAACATCATTAGAAAAATACAATACGTTGTTTTTCCTTCCTGGCAAAGAACGAATCAATTCAAGACTTGTCACTAATATTCATCCACCAAACTCACTTTTTCCTCTGACATTCATCAAAATAATGGGGAATATGAATAAAAGTTAAATTTGTCTGAATTTTTTTCTTGGATATTCATTACTTATCGTCATATTATAATCCAAAGGTATTTTTTTATTTAGTTATTATATGAACGCATGAAATATTATATCAAAACTAAAGAATTAGGAAGGAAATTCAAACATCAGACGACACAACATTGGAATTATCGGCATTGATATTCATACTGTGTAAGTGGTGCATGCGAGAAAAATATTTCATACCTGTGTTCCTGTGGTGATTCATAGTGAATCTTGATTTTCAGTGAATCTAGGACAATGAGGATTGTCCAAGCACAATCGAAAAATTAACCGAAAATAGATAAATTTGTGATAACAGCATATTTTGCATCGAATCTCGATTTGACGCACGCAGAGATAAAATGAGGGAAAGCTGCGAGGTAATCAATATGTTCTATGATGTATTTGAGTCCATGACATTAATTGGTATTCATAACTGCCCACAACAGATACACTTCGGTACGAAACATTACTGAAGTAGGGAGGTTATTTAGTTTCTTCCACGATCTGTATGACAATCGAAACTGAAACGGTTAGAGTAAACGAACACGGAACACGACTTTTGATCATCCAAAGCACGCTCTCAATGGTGGTGTTTGAACGTCTAAAATTCATTCAATGTTTTGAATTTCACTTTGGAAAATAATTTAAATATTATCAAGTCTATTTATAAATTTTTTATGCGTCACGATGTAATTGATGATTTTACGACATAAAAAAATCGTGCGTGTTGCCTATTACACCGTTTACCAGTGTTCATGCAGAAAACATCGATCTATAAAAAATGTGCATACTGCTGATGAAATCTCTAAAGTGAGACAATCAAACCAGCTCATTCACTCCAAAACGGATCAATATCCGTCCGGCTTTTATTAGTGATCATCTGTTGTTCGAGTGGATGCGTATCTCTTCCTATCGACTGTATCGACACTCGAAACAAGTGAATGGCGCTTTATATTTAGATCGGCTCGAAAGAGGAACTTGCCACTTAAGACGACGAACAAAATACAAGAGCGTTTGCTTCAAATTTGGTTTTAAGAATTGTGGAATATAGCTTTGTAGATATTTTTTCGATCTCGCTGAAAACAATCCAAAACTATCCAAGATCAATTGAAAGTGGTTTTGCACGTCATCCAACCAAAGCCATCTGAAGGCAGTATCCATTCTGAAATCATAAGTGAGACCTCAATTAGAGTAGGCGAATACTAGGCTTTTTTGGGTCAAGAACGAACCCCAGGACTGTAACATAGTGGACGGATACATTGATTTCAATTGTCTAATGAAAACTTGAATGATCAAAAGAACAATATTTTGCTCTATCCATTGGATCAAAAAATACAGCTCTCAATATAGGAACCTATTAAGCTATTTACGTGGCTGTTACATTTCATGTACAGCTTATCCAATCCATCTTGGCACAAACCCAGCTAATTTTCCAGTTGCACACTGTTAGTGCAGACCAGGTCGGAAAAAAAACACCTACTAGGAATAAATTTCAACACAGTAAACACATATAATAGGTCTTTTTTCATCTAACTATACTTCACAGAGATTGCTGGGCATATACGACATTATTTCAGTGCCAAAATGGATTGGATAAGCTGTACATGTTAGGCATAAACTTTACTTCATTCGCGGTTCACAAACCTTTGATTTTTGCTTCATAGAAGATACATAAAAATTCACTGCAGATCTGAGGGATGTTTTCGGAAACAATAATGTCGTTGTTGATATTATCTAGAATGTATACCATCAAGCTTCCCAATACATTTAGTAATGAAGAATGTGAAGAAAACCAATACAGAGAAAAGGATAGCTCCATCCAGGATCAACTTCTATGAAACTTGTGAACTGTAAGTTCTTGATTCGAGTTGTGAGATCTACTGTGACTGTGAAGCTTCTCAGCAGCGTATTTTGTTTGATATGAAATATCCAGTCATATCCACAAAATTCCACATCAAGGGGTGAAAGCAACCTGTGAAGTGAGAAGCAGAGAAATCTCAGGGCTCCATATTAAAAATATTAAAAGATACCCTCGTATGGATGATTTATATTTAAATGACAATCGTGACTTAA
>JAVJAQ010000847.1:0-15117 GCA_032362365.1 Zygogramma bicolorata | reverse complement strand
CGGTGAAGCACAACCGCATCGTTTTTATTCATCGCCATATTCAAAATTTTTGTTTTTCTGTCCATACTGAAAGAATACCCCAGTTATATAATTGAAATCACTATGAACAGAATGCGATAACGAATGTTATCTGTTAATATATTTTTCAATTCAATTTCTTGATAAACTTACCTTAAAACATTGACAATTCATTGCGAAGTGGGTTTCTGAGCTTTGATAAAGGCACTATTGCGCATAACACTGTCAAATTTCATTCACGAAACGCGGCAACATCACATGGACCTCACTTGAACCTTGGTATGGTTTGGTATTTGTATAAAGGTCCTCATTTTGTTCGAGTCTTAGAAAAATGTATACGGATCTGACTTGGTCAGATATATGATGCAGACCTCACTTGGTAATGATATATAGCAAATATGAAACTTCGTTACATCGAAAAAAATAACTGTATATTTGAGATACCTTTGATGCCGCATAAATAAGGGAAGCTATATTAAATCAGTTATAAGTTAGCCAGACCAATCCTTGCACTGGTCCTCATTCGGTGGGGACAATGGTGAGTCCTCACTTTGATAGCGGGCACAGTATATATATATATATATGTATATATATATATATATATATATATATATATATATATATATATATATATATATATAAATATATATATATATATACATATGGGATATATATGAGGTTTTTTTTTGGGTTGCCATCTCCCGGTCTATTTATTTTGACCAACTCTGTAAAAAAGCAGTATATAGCCTTCAACTTTTTCATCGGTTATCTGCATCGAGGAAATAACATTATGCAACACCAAAAAATCACCACTATGCGAAGTGGTGATTCATATTAGGTATACTACTAAGTTATGAACAGAAAACAAATTTGTATTTAGGTATCACGTCTCAAAATAAAAATAATGGAAATCTTATAGCATGTTTCGACGATGCAATTTGTCGCTGCAACTCCAGAAAATCGCATGTAGAGAAAACAATTTTCTTTTCACTCTCTGAAAGACTTAATTTTCTTCTAGGATAAAACAAACTTGATATAAGTATAAACACGGTGAAAGAATTCATCAAGAAATTGCATGATATGAGAAGCGTTATCACGGTAGATGGGAGCCAGCCATGCTTGCGAGTTACTGTTGGGATACTGCCACTACTGAATATTAAAAGAGAAAAGCTAATCGTTCCTAAAACAAAAATATTTTTCAATATATAATAACAATTTTATGAAAGGCTTCGCAAGACCAAGAAACTAGTCTTGGATTTGATACAAGATCAAGACTTGATAAATCTTCTTAAGTCCAAGATCAAGAGCTCGATCAAGAGTCTCTCCCAAGTGTCTTGGTTCCGAAATGAAAATAATGGACTCAAATTTACTCAATATCAGGAAAAATCTGATGAAAAATATTATGGCAATTTATTTCAATTCAACTTATTTTTCATATGGTAGGTTTCTGATTTTTGTTCACTCAAAATCGCAAATACATTTTTCAATTTCAGTATAGCAGTTTTACAGTTTACAACAAAAAGGTGTATGTTGCAAGTTCGCAGTGGTCCATACCTCCTACTTGCGAAGAAAGAAAATAAAAATACAGAAGTTATTTGGTTGAATTTGAAATTTTTGGAAATATCTTTTATACTGCGTTGTTGTCACTTTCAGCTGAACTTGGCAACGATTTCTTATTTCAAATAAATCATCCTGTGTATTGACGCATACCTATTTGAATTTTCGGTTATATTTCATTATCAATCGATACCATTATCAACTGTTTTTGAAAAAATGTTAGCTGAAAAATTAAGATTTTGCAGATTTCGACAGCTTATTACCGCATCTTTATTAACTCCCTCTGTATAAGGGTTATATTTATATTTAAAAATACCACAGAAGGTAGATAACATATTTATTGAAAAACATAGATACAGATGAGTATAAGTTGCACCGTTGCACCCACCAAAGTTCGATACTAAACAAAAATGATAAATCATGACCAATATATTTGGTCGGCTATGTGATATCTTCCTACTCACACATAATATAATAAGAATTGCAGTTTCCTCAGGATTCCTTTTTCACCCCTTTGCGGCACCTGCATTTTTCTGCTCATCACACAATAATCCATCGTAAAATGATCAATAAAAACCTAATTAACATTTCGACCCTTTTGAATCTTTCTTCTGGCTTGTCGGCCTGTGCGCTATGTGAGTCTTATCAAATATTTATCTAAGATTTCTTAAAAATTACATTCTTTTGGTGAAATAAGAAATTTATTTCGCTTACTTTGCCCGTACAAATTGACAATTGTTAAAGACTGAGAAATACCTATTATATGCAAATAAACTGTTGGACAATTGATTTGAATAGTTCAAATTTCTAGACGCATTTTGATCTATAACCAAGACTATCAAGACCAGTACCACGACCAAAACTACATTTATTTTTCGAGTCCAAGACCAACATTTATCAGTCTTGGTTTTGGTCTCGCAAAGCCCTAATTTTAAGTTACTTTTCTATACAATTTGAGTAAATTCAATAGATACGTTTTACTAATAAACTTGATGTGATATAATAATTTCATTTGAATATATCAAATACTTTCATCATGGCGATACATGATTACATACTGCGAACCTAGCGAAAAACATTGTTTTTCCTTTGTTGCACAGTGTAATCCAGGCGCGTATACAGCTCAAGTTTATAGGGGGGTAATCACTGAGAAAATTTTACTTGACTCGAATTATTAGGAAACTGTGAAAGAAAAACGTCAGATTTATTTAATCTGAGAAAATTTTACTTGACTCGAATTATTAGGAAACTGTGAAAGAAAAACGTCAGATTTATTTAATCTTCATTTTTTTTATAAATAAAATTGGAAAGTAGAGAAAACAATAATTCCCGATAAAAATGAACTTCAGACTTTAGAGGTAACTAACATTTGCTTTTGTCAACGTGACTGAAAATAAACCGTTATAATGATATTCGTTCATGCATTTATCATAATACATATCAATGAGTAGAATGAAAAGTATATACTCTATTGAACACAAGATAATGCAACAGAAAAATTAAATAATAAATTTAAATTTCGGTTTTTCTCATCAACATAACGATCTATCAATGCATCAGCTTCTATGGGTAAGTCCCAGGAATGAATGTGTTATAGTTCTAGATCAGTTAACCGATCTTGAGATATTGTCAGACCGGGTTGAAGTCAATAGCATGCATTTTTTAATGAGAGGCATAATGTTAGAATTGCACTTTTTGAAAGCGGTATCTATCAAAGTTGGAAACGCACGAACGTTCTTCCAGAACTGTTGGTGATAATAAATTTCTCCCTCAATACTAGACTATATAATCTGAGATATTCTATAATTTTGATGATAATTTAATCACTGGATTCTGCGATCTTACAGGGTTATAGGGAGTAAAGGTTAAATACAATTGTGATTGATTTTTCATTCATTTATTATATTTTTTGATATCTCCCTATATTCTTTAATATATATTGTAATATATTATGTGACTGACTGATCATGGGGGGGTAATTACCCCCTTTACCCCTCTTGTACACGCGCCTGGTGTAATCAGTCCAAACGCCTACAATTCGGTATCGACAGTAAAATTCCACTCGAATGAACACACTGCCATTAGGACTCTCTAAGGAACCCGGAGCAGTACAACACATTCTACTTTTCCGTCAACAATGTCACTCGATCCGTGAGCGCCGCCGTCGAAATAGAATATCCATAATTCCCGAAAGGTCGGAGTATTCGATTAAGGTGCATTCAATTTCCTGGGCGGAAATATAATTTCGCGTATAAGTGAATGCTCAAAATCGATTGGTGTCTCGATGGGTTCGGCATTAATTAAATCAGTCGACGGCCGGTGGATCGAACATGTGTTATCGTTCGGCATGATTGGACCGCGGAAATTATACGTATTGATGGAAGAGTCCTTTCATGGCCGTTTTTCTTTGTGGGGCGTATATGTGCGCGTTGAATGGTAATGCGTCGCGTCCTTTCATGATGGACATTTTAAAAACTGGAAAAACGCAAATGATGGTGAAGATGAAAGGGTTGATGAGAAGTAATATCATGTACTGCGAATGCTCTAGGTCTCGAGGGTTGGAGAATATTGGTATCATATGTTTCATAAACAGTGTTATCCATTACTCCTATCTATTCTATTGATATCTTGAATGATATCACACCAAAAAAAAGGAAAATAACGACGAAATAGGTAAAGTTGTACTTGAGAATGGTGACTTTGTTGAGGATAAAAAAATAATAGCTGAAGAATCCAACTCACACTTTTCCACAATAGGTCAAGAATTGGCAAATAGAATAATAAAAAAACAAAATACAAATCACAACTTTGAAATGATTCCTAATTGAGTTTCTGAAACATTTTTCCTTGCTGACACCACTGAAACTGAAATCATCGAGGTTATTCTGAGCCTGAAAAATAAAAGAGCACCTGGTACAGATAGACTGACATCAGAAATAAAAAAAAAATCGATAAATACATACCTAAGCAAATCACTTATATCATGAATTTGTGTTTCAAATCAGCCACTGTTCCAAAGGCATTCAAAGTTGCACTCATCAAGCCCATCTTTGAAAGTGGGGACCATCTATAAATGAGCAATTACATACCTATTTCTCTACTTTCCAGCCTTGCAAAAATATTTGAGAAAATCCTGAAGAATCGAATGACCAGTTTTTTGACCAAATTTGGAATCCTTTCAGATAGGCAATATGGATTTAGGGAAGAACACATCAACTGAAAATGCTATCGCAAAAGTCATTGGTAGTATAAGTAAATGCGTAGATGAAAATGTACCCATATTGGGTATATTCGTTGACCTCCGTAAGGCATTTGACACTGTTTGTCATGCCAAACTGCGAGTGTACTGGGAAGTTATGGCTTCCGAGGAACCTCGCTAGAATTATTCAAAAGCTACTTGAGAGGCAGGAAACAACAAGTGAGTTTTTTTTTTTTTTTTTTTATCGTGAATGATTTATTCAAAATTAACGCAGACAGCCAAGTAATAAGTTTTGCTGACGATACAGTCGTACTGTATACAGCAGACTCTTGGACCAACTTGAAATCTAAAGCTGAAAGAGATTTTGTCAAAATAATCGATTGGTTCAACAGCCGGCTACTCACCGTAAATCTGGAAAAAACATTTTATGTGCCCTTCAATTCCTACCCCAGATACTTGCCAGAATACAATGAACTAGAAATGGTGGAGAATAACACATTCTTAGCCATTTCTTCGAAGTCGAACATAAAATACCTTGGAATTTTTCTTGATAGCAATCTGAGATGGGATATTCAAATTAACAGTGTTGTGAAAAAGATACGTTTCACTTTTTACAAATTCAAATACCTGAAGAAAATACTGGATGAACATCAAATGAGAATTCTTCATTTTGCACTAGCTGAAAGTCACCTGAGATATGGAGTATTAGCATGACGGGCTGCTGCAAATAGGTACATAAATCCTCTGGAAAGAATTCAAAACCGCTTGTTGAAAATTACATTCTCACTTCCAGTTAAGTTTCCAACAGAAAACCTCTATTCTAGAACTGCACTTCTAGATATAAGACAGATCTATTTTCTGAAAGTTGTAATCTGGCAGCATGTCAACAAATGGAAACTTAACTTGCCCACTCATTCTCATAATACTAGAAATAGAGAGAATTTTCTTTCATAATTCCTCGACCCCAAAAAATACACTACAGCATAGCTTCGTCTACCTCGGACCTAAATGTTATAGCCTGGTTCCGGCTGAATATAGATTGTTCAACTCTCAACACCTATTTACTTCCAAAGTAAAGAAATGGTTGAAACAAACCCCAAGATTAAAAATTCATTAGTTCGTCGATGTTACTAATACCTATCACATTCATTGATTGTTCAAATGGTTCGTCTAAATGTATGTGGATGTCTGAGCTCATATAAGTTTGTTTACATATTGAAATACAATTCAAGATCTTATATTACGTATATTGATTGTTATTATATGTGTTATACTTGTCTATTTTAATATATTGCTTCATGTTATATTCAACATAGCTATATCTATTCTACACCACTTTCAAGGATCTTCCTTTAGTGGTTTCCAGAATTTATTTGCCATGTCATTTATATGTCTATTAATGCTTTTGTTAAATTCGTATTATTCAAATAAATTATTATTATATATATATATAATGACAAGCTTCCATTCACAAAGAGTCGAGACCTGAAACTTCTGTAGTGTACAATGAGGAATTTGTAAACCCACAGAAGTTTTGATCAATTCACAACTCTCACTCTCGGAATATATCAGCTTGCTTTGTTTACATATCAACAGAACCCACTTTCTCATGGCTATATGTTTGTCCTGAAAAGACAGACCTGAATTCCCATGTTTTATACGCTTCAGAGCCTGATGGGACTGTTTTTTTCTTCCTCTCCACACTATATTTCGCTCTCAACACATTCTACCTGGCATGTACAGTTTTTACTGAAAATAATGATCCAGATACATGCACTGATATTGCCAATGTGAATACTCACCAACAACATTGAGGGTTGTGTTACGGTTCTGAACGATTCCAAGGATGAACCATGCTATTCTACGCTCTATTCCTCATTAAACACCGTATCATTTATGTAAATTACCGGGACAAACCATTTCCTGCACCTACCTGAAATTCACATAATTTGGACCAACCCTGTATACTAACCAACTTCCAGTCACATAGTGCCAATACCTGACTTCATTACCTTGAACACCGAGGTATATTTCTTACATGACCTTGAATGAATGGGCCAAAACCTTACTTTAGTCTGGTCTCTCAATTGGTTTTTTTTCTTGTTTTTTTTTGTCTCGAAAAACTTTTCTGGAAGCAGGAGCTTCTGAACGCAAATTGCGGATTTTCCGAGCAAATATCGAAGGAATCTATAAATATTCAAAGTGTTTATTTTATCTTTGGTGATAAATTCACATCTTGTATGGATTTACCTATTTATAGGATCAAAATTTAGAAATCTTTGAGGCCACACCCCAGCTAAGGTAAGGATGCTCGAACTCATCTAATCACTGCTCGTCTTTCTTCCAATCCCAGCATTCTGATGAATATTCCTCCCCCCTTGCAGGCCTTTTTACCACGAGCTTATCGTGAGAGCCTTCACCGGCACTCAATCGACCCTCACATTGAGTACGAGGAAGAAACCCACCTTGAATTCGACCAGAAAGCACTCCCCCTTGTACTCGATTCGACTGGACAATAATAGAACGGTAGAACAAGTCCATATCTAGCAAATAGAAGCATCTGATGGTAGCATCCCGTAGGTTAACAGTAACAGCTTGTCAGACTCAATCATTGAAACAGCTGAAGCAGCTCCCCGACTGGACCACACACCCACAAGTAAGACCTTTCCATTCTCATCGTATGCGCTGACTTGTACCTGCGCCTTGAAACCCCCTGGAGACAATTCCTGGGCTACATCACCTTCGAAGAGAACCTACAATTCATTGCCTAATTTCCAATAAATCACAGAATTCGGTACTCACGAGAGATTAGCTTTACGTTGTACGATCTACACTCTGTAAACCCAAAGTATACTTTCGGTACCCCTCCTATATAATATTCTCTACTCTGCTGTACCACGAAGGAACGAATATAGGAGTAATCATAGAATCACTCTATTAAACGAGCTTTATTTTACCCAGCATCCCTCTCGACTAGAGCTTTCTTCGGGATCTTGTTTACATTCGTAGGATACTAGACAGAACATAAGTTCATTCATTTCTAGTACTTATTAAACGTAACAAAGGTGGCGCCCAACAGGTTTATTTACGTGGCTTTTAGAGTTTTCGTGCAGTTCCTTCCTACAAAATATAGAATCTTCAGGTGGGCCCATGAATGAAAATTGGTTATTATAGACGTTATCAGAGGGATATTGGCCTGGTACAAGTGGGTGGACCGATTTTCTTGTCATATCCTCAGTGTTTTCACTATTCAGTGCCATTATTTCATTTTTATATTGATAACGGTTTGATTGTTTTCATTTAATTCTAAAAAGTGTGAGGTTATTGGGGGACAGCATCAGCCGATAAGCTGTCAAATCAAATTTCATTCTCATTTCCTACAATTGGCCTCAGCTACCAGAGCCATCCGACCAGCATTTTTCTCTTCTTCTCATTTCCTACAATTGGCCTCAGCTACCAGAGCCATCCGACCAGCATTTTTCTCCTCTTCTCATTTCCTACAATTGGCCTCAGCTACCAGGGCCATCCGACCATTATTTTTCTCTTCTCTTTTTCGCGGGTGAGTTTGAGTGGTCTTTGCTCCCGGGGTATTCCAGCTATTCGGCGGTTCTTGGTTGGACTTACGCCTTACGCAAATCAGAACTTATTCTATATTTGGTGGTTTTAAGTGTAACTTAACTTAATTCATTATTAATTTTTAGTTTATGGTTGGTTTCTGCAGAAGGCAGAACGTATAAATCAGAGTATTGGTCATTTGGTTTGATTTAACTAACGGTTAGCGGAGATTCATGTTTTTTGCCGTTACTTTGCTTTAGTATACTTACTCATAATATAGTATAGATCATTTTCCTTATTTTTTTTGGAAGGGGCGGGTTGTGATCGGCATTCGTATATCACTCTTCAAAAACTATTTTCATTCATTTGAAAAAAAAACAGGTAGCTACAATGGAAGTTTATAGGTTACTTAATGACGAGTTGACCTACGAACTACAAATCAGAAATCTGCCAATAGGCAACACAGTTGCGGAAAAGCGAGTAGCTTTAAGGAACGCGCTTCACCTGGAGCGAGAAAATATGCGCTCGACTCCTACAACAATGAATCTGGATCCATTAGAGGAGATAATAATTTGTCAACGTAAATTGACAGAATTACAGGCTTGTATAGAGAATTTTGATAATAACAATCGGATAAACGAATTCAAAAGAATTTATTCGAGACTTCTACACGTATCGATGCGGTTAGGTCGTATTGGTTCTCCATCGGATAGTCATGGAAGAGTCAAGACGGATTTGGTGAATAAGTGTTTCCAATTGATAGGAGAGTTGAACCTGGTATCGGAGGGAGTATCCATACGAACTGTTCCCAATGAGGCGAACCCGCCAAGATCTACAGTGATGGAAACTTCGACGCCACATTCAAAATCATTATTGGATGAGGAGAATCCTCCTCTTCCTGACGTTGAACTCAGACCGGCGGAGGAACGAATAACCTATGATCTGATCGATATTGGTACACAACCACTTCATCCTCCCCAGTCGTCCCGTCAACGGGTATCGTTCATAGCTGAAGAAACCGAAAGGAGGACAATGGATAGAATTTTCTATCGAAATGGTGGAGAGTATCCTAGGACCTCAACTACTAATTATAATTCGGATGGCCGACAACCAGCATTCCCCTCCTTCGACTTCGAAAAAGAGCAAGATATTCCGAGTGGAACGAACTATCACATAGTAAGACCAGCACCTAGCCGTAGGCCTGACGTCGACGCTAATCTTCGGCAGTCGCTCAATGATTGGGACTTGGAGGAGGATGGACGACAACATGGATTTAGAAGCCAGTTTCAGAGACCGCATGTTAGATTTTCCCAGAATCCACCTGATGATTTTTATCAATTCCCGATCTCTAGTTCTAATCGTAATGTTTCGAATCTCGCGACCTATAATGATTCTGTCACCCAGGTAAATAACCCCCTCGATTCGACCTCAAGCCTAGCCACCAAACTGAATAACCTACAACTTTCTCCAATATCGCGGAGAGGTAGCGGAACTAGCTTCAGCGATAATCCCATGCACATAAGCAAGTGGAATCTTAAATTTAATGGCAGGTCTAGTGTGACGGAATTCCTCGAGCGAGTGGAGGAGTTACGTATTTCAAGAGGAGTTTCTAAAGATCAACTGCTCCGTTCGGCTCCGGAGTTGTTTTCGAATGACGCGTTGCTATGGTATAGGACCGGATTTTTCACTTCCTGGGATGATTTGACCACGAAGCTGCGAGAATCCTTCCAACCATACGATTACGAGTATGGATTGATGGACGAGATAAGGCATCGAACTCAAGGAGCCCAAGAAAAGGTGGTGAGTTATGTCGCCGTCATGGAAAGCCTGTTCAGAAAGTTATCCCAACCCCTATCGGAACTAACCCGGGTGAATTACATCAAAAGGAATCTCCTACCCCAAATTCAAACACAATTAGCCACGTTTCAAATATTCTTAATTGCTGAATTAATTCGTTTGAGTCGAGCTATTGAAGAAACACAGGCTAGAGTTCAGAAATTTCAACCTCCTCCCTCAAACTTCAGGACACTTTTGGAACCGGAGTTAGCATATAGGAAAACTTCAAATCCTATTGCTTCAGTAAGGGTCGCGCAATCGAGCCTGCCAGAGACTGCAGCTCTGGAGACTCAACCTTACACCTCCTCGAGACAACCTTCTTCCTGTTGGAATTGTGGGAGTGAAGCTCATAGATTCAGGAAATGTGACAAGCCCCGGAAAACGTTCTGCTACAAATGTGGCCAGGACAACGTAACCTCTAACTCTTGTCAACGATGCCAAAAAAAAGTAAGGGGTTCCCAGTAGGCCGTCTGGAAAAACCCCCTCATGCCTTCAAACCGGCCCATCTCGAGACCAAAATTTTACTGGACTACGTTTTATCTCACGCCACAGGAGATGCACGTCCCTATTTGCAAGTTGGAATTTATGCTATCAAGTTGTTAGGCTTGTTGGACTCAGGAGCTTCCCGCACCATATTAGGAGGACCGGGCTGGAATTTACTGAAGGAAACCTGTGAACTTCAACCTCCTGATGTACAACATTGCACGGTGGCCAATGGTGATTCATGCCTGGTCGAAGGAATCCTGTCCACTCCCGTGTCGTTGAACGGTCGGGTGAAAGTGATCGACATTCTAATAGTCCCGTCACTACCGCATACTCTGATATTGGGTATGGATTTCTGGACTAAGATGGAGATAATTCCCGATATGTTTTCCGGTCAGTGGTCTTTTAGGGATCCTAGCCAGTCGGTTGCAACCACTCTATTGCTGAATGCCATAGATACGTTGGCCGATAATGATCGAACGAAATTGATGAAACTGATCGATGATACCTTCTCATCTATGGGATCACGGTTAGGACGAACTAATTTAGTACATCATTCCATCCTAACAGATTCCCCACCAATACGTCAAAGGTATTACCCTCTCCCTCCTGCGTTACAACGTCAAGTGAATGAAGAACTGGACAGCATGTTGGCGAATGATGTTATTGAACCCTCGCGATCCCCCTGGGCTTCTCCTATCCTCCTAATCCGAAAGGACGATGGACGTTATAGATTTGTGGTAGATTTCCGCCAGCTTAATAGAGTTACTGCACGCGATGCTTATCCTCTTCCTTTGGTCAGCGCTACACTCGACAAGCTCAGAGATGCTCGGTATCTTACAACGCTTGACATCAAGTCTGCCTACTGGCAAATTCCCTTGTCCGAGGAATCCAAACCCTTAACGGCTTTTGTTGTACCAAATCGGGGATTATTCCAATTCAAACGCATGCCAATGGGCCTGCACAACGCCCCCGCCACTTGGCAAAGATTTATGGATCAAGTGCTAGGAGTCGATTTAGAGCCATACTGTTTCGTATATTTGGACGATGTGATTATCTGTACTGCCACATTCGAGAAACACTTCGAGGTTCTGCAAGAAGTTTTGCGGAGGATTTCGAATGCAGGATTGACTCTAAATAGAAGCAAATGCCATTTCTGTAAGAATGAGCTCAAGTATCTTGGTTATGTGATTGGTCCTTCAGGGTTGATGGTGGATCCGGCCAAGGTCGAAGCACTGGTTAAAATACCTCCTCCCAAAAATGTCAGCGAAGTAAGACGGGTTATAGGGCTAGCATCATGGTACAGAAGATTTATACCGAACTTCTCAACCCTGATCTCTCCTTTGTGCCAACTCCTGAAGAAAAACACTAAATTTGCTTGGGGTGATAGTTGCAATCGTGCCTTTCAGGAACTCAAGGACCATTTGGTCTCTGCCCCGGTGCTCTCGTGTCCGGACTTCACTCTCCCGTTTCTGGTTCAGACAGACGCCTCTGACTATGGTCTTGGAGCCGTACTTTCTCAGCTGACGAAAGATGGTGAAAAGGTTGTGGCATATTTAGGCCGATCCTTAACCCGCAATGAGAGGAAGTACAGCACAACCGAGAAAGAGTGCCTGGCTGTACTTTTTGCGGTTGAGAAATTGAGACCATACTTGGAGGGGAGTAAATTCACCGTGATCACGGATCACTACTCTTTGAAATGGCTCAACTCTATCAGGGACCCTATTGGACGTATTGCGCGGTGGGCCGTTCGGTTGCAGCAGTACGACTTCGATGTGGTCCATCGTAAGGGCAAGGAACATATTGTCCCTGACGCTCTCTCCAGAGCAGTGCCCTTCTTGGACCTCATCGAGGTTGATAATGCTGATCCTGGGATCATCTCGGATCCTTGGCTCAAGGCGATGATGAAAAAAGTCCAGCAGTCTCCAGACCGTTACCCGTCTTGGAGGATAGAAAACGGACAGCTGTATAAGAAAAACCAGTTGCAGTACCCGGAACTCTCAGAGGAAGCGGATAACTGGTTATTGGTAGTCCCTAAGGAAAACCGACGGGAGATCATAAGTAAGAACCATGACCCTCCTACCTGTGGCCATGTTGGAATATTCAAGACCGTTTCACGTATCATCCAGAAATATTATTGGCCAAAACTTAGAAAAGACGTTTCGAGATATATTCAGCGGTGTGAAGTTTGTTTGCGAACGAAACCCCTTCAAGCTGAGCCAGCTGGCCTGATGTTAAGCGCCATACCAACCACGACACGTCCATGGCAAATTCTGAGCACGGATGTCGTTGGGCCTTTACCCCGATCTACGTCCGGGTATTGCTACCTACTTACCGTGAGCGATTTATTCAGCAAATTTCTTCTTGCGTTCCCCATGCGAAGTGCCAATGCGGTAATTAATACCCGTATCTTCGAAGAAAGCGTTATATTAATGTTCGGAGCGCCACAGCGTGTGATCATGGACAATGGTGGTCCCTTCAAGAGTAAGTTATTCTTGGACATGTTGAAGAGATTTGGAGTAGAACCTAGGCATATCTCCAACTATCATGCCCAATCAAATCCAGTGGAGAGGTCCCATCGGGTAATCAAAACTATTCTTTCGGCTTATGTCTCAGAAAATCATCGTCAGTGGGAGAAATACATTCACCCAGTTGCAAGTGCCATCCGATCTTCTTGTCACGAAGCTACGAAATTGACACCTAACTTGATTTTCTTCGGTCGTGAAATCCAATATTCGGGAAAAGACCTCCGCCGTGATTTCGATCCTAATAACTCGTCATACGACGTTCATCGCCGACACGAAGCACTCGAGAAAATGTTCAGGGACGTTTCGGAGAGATTGAAGAATGCCTATGAAAAGAGCAGGGTGCACTATAATCTCAGAAGGAGAGATGTCCAATTTCAGCTCAACCAAAAGGTTTGGAAAAAACGTTATACGATATCGGATGCGTCCAAGGGGGTAACTGCAAAACTGTCTCCAAAGTTTGATGGTCCCTATCAAATCATTAAGATAATATCGCCCTGGTGCTATGAGTTAGCGGATGAACTCGGTAGGAGTAAAGGCGTTTGGCACGCCAAGGACATAAAGGTTCACCCGCCAGAGGAACCATCGGACTCAATCTCGTAAAAACTTCCGTAGGACAGATTTTTTCTTTCGCATGATTTTTGTATAATGCATTCTAGATTCTAACTTCCTATTACCGAAAGCTTCTTCGAAGCTTTCTTTTGGGAAAGGGGGGTGTTGTTACGGTTCTGAACGATTCCAAGGATGAACCATGCTATTCTACGCTCTATTCCTCATTAAACACCGTATCATTTATGTAAATTACCGGGACAAACCATTTCCTGCACTTACCTGAAATTCACATAATTTGGACCAACCCTGTATACTAACCAACTTCCAGTCACATAGTGCCAATACCTGACTTCATTACCTTGAACACCGAGGTATATTTCTTACATGACCTTGAATGAATGGGCCAAAACCTTACTTTAGTCTGGTCTCTCAATTGGTTTTTTTTCTTGTTTTTTTTTGTCTCGAAAAACTTTTCTGGAAGCAGGAGCTTCTGAACGCAAATTGCGGATTTTCCGAGCAAATATCGAATGAATCTATAAATATTCAAAGTGTTTATTTTATCTTTGGTGATAAATTCACATCTTGTATGGATTTACCTATTTATAGGATCAAAATTTAGAAATCTTTGAGGCCACACCCCAGCTAAGGTAAGGATGCTCGAACTCATCTAATCACTGCTCGTCTTTCTTCCAATCCCAGCATTCTGATGAATATTCCTCCCCCCTTGCAGGCCTTTTTACCACGAGCTTATCGTGAGAGCCTTCACCGGCACTCAATCGACCCTCACATTGAGTACGAGGAAGAAACCCACCTTGAATTCGACCAGAAAGCACTCCCCCTTGTACTCGATTCGACTGGACAATAATAGAACGGTAGAACAAGTCCATATCTAGCAAATAGAAGCATCTGATGGTAGCATCCCGTAGGTTAACAGTAACAGCTTGTCAGACTCAATCATTGAAACAGCTGAAGCAGCTCCCCGACTGGACCACACACCCACAAGTAAGACCTTTCCATTCTCATCGTATGCGCTGACTTGTACCTGCGCCTTGAAACCCCCTGGAGACAATTCCTGGGCTACATCACCTTCGAAGAGAACCTACAATTCATTGCCTAATTTCCAATAAATCACAGAATTCGGTACTCACGAGAGATTAGCTTTACGTTGTACGATCTACACTCTGTAAACCCAAAGTATACTTTCGGTACCCCTCCTATATAATATTCTCTACTCTGCTGTACCACGAAGGAACGAATATAGGAGTAATCATAGAATCACTCTATTAAACGAGCTTTATTTTACCCAGCATCCCTCTCGACTAGAGCTTTCTTCGGGATCTTGTTTACATTCGTAGGATACTAGACAGAACATAAGTTCATTCATTTCTAGTA